>JANHGC010010058.1:0-11887 GCA_027560395.1 Boaedon fuliginosus | reverse complement strand
ATTTTATGGTTGGGGGTCACCACAACAGGAGGAACTGTATTAAAGGGTCGCGGCATTAGGAAGGTTGATAACCACTGACCTACAGAAACAAGTTACTGGTCTTCCAAGTAATGTTAATGAAACCAAGATATCCCAAACTAATACATTCTAATTTAAAGTATGAAGACCTGATGGACTTAAAAGGCTTTAGGTTAAAGCCTTAGAAATTTTTTATGATGCTTCTAAATATTTTTTCTTCCGTTCAGTCATGTCCGATCCTCTTAAATCAGGGCTGTCAAATTGGTGGCCTGCAGGCAGGATGTATCATGTCAAGCCACGCCCACTCCAGCTCCGCAAAGCAAAAAACCTTGTGAAGTGTCACATGATGGCAATGTGATGGCGCAAGTTTGACACCCGTGTTTTAGATTGTTTGAACAAGTCCCTGCAGTTTTCTTCACAAGGTTTTTCAGAAGTGACCAGCCCAAGTTCACTCAGCTGGTGTTTTGTCTGAAGCCTTAACCGCTATACCACACTGTCTCTCTACTAAACATATTTGTCAATAAAATCCCACTATTTCTGTTAATCATCATTCACCTGAAAGTGATATCAAGATGTAATTAACATTGGTAGTACTCACATATAGCATACAAGAATGAACAATGCTAAAGATATGTGGTTTTTATTTCCATGCAGTATTTATGTCATATATGAGAAAGATTCTACTGTTCAGTGAAAAATAAACTGTGTCATATGAGGTATTCAAGCGCCTAGATATCCCAAAATTATTATCTGGGTACTGATTAGTCTCATAAGCTCTATCTGTGAAAAATCCCAAATTCAGATCTTATTCTTGACATTTCTTGATCATTATAAATTCTTACCGCAATATATTTTTAAGTTTTAACAGAGCTACAACAATGAATCATAAAAACATAAATGTGAAACAGAAAAATATTAATACATAAAAACTTGGAATAATTATAAATAAACAGATACAGTTGAGTTTTAAACAAACTGAACCATATTTTTCACCATTTAAGAAATTTCTAATTTGTTGGGAAAGTTTTTAACAATGAAAAGAATCCAGTACCCGATTGCTGTATCCTTTGTCATCAAATCCTCCAAAGATATAGAGCTTCCCATTAATGCAAGCTCCACAGCTTCCAGACATAGATGGAGGTAACTCTCCTTTCATTAGATGCATTGACCTGCAATTCAGGCAATACGGAATGTATTTTAAGTTTGCTCAGAGAGTATGAGAAACAGATAAAAGAAATACTTTAAATACTTCGAAATACACTTAGTAATTTTGCCAAAAAATGTTATCTACCTCAATCTATGTCATTCTCTTCCAGTCATTATACATTAGTATTCCCCAACTTAATGCCCACCAGGTATGATAATTACATGTCATTATATTCAGACAATAAGTTGGGGGGAATTATTTCATCACAATCAGGTAAATACACTGGAAAAAATAACAACATTCTTACTGGCTAGTCCAAGACTTTCTGACTCATTCCTAAATGAGAACAGTACCTTCTAATCACAAAAGCCTCTGAGAAGGAAAAGAATTATCACTGATATCTATTTCCAAATGCATTAAAATCACATAAAAATTAACAGGGCTCTTTTATACAATGTAGGAAATCTAGGATTGGTTTGTCCAGTTAATCAGGTTATCCGAATTTCCACAAAATACTGAACCATAAATTATACTTGCTGTGACCTAGAACTAGCCAGTCATATTTCAATGTATTCTGGTATGGAAATCTAGCCTTAAAACTATATTTCTTTTTCAATGCTAATTTAATTAAAAGAAACAAGGAAGTAAAAAGCTTATTCAGGTAAAATAATAATTTCAACAAATAAAGTTGATCATATAAAGTATCTGCTGATAAATTAACAGTACAGTACATAATATAACTTACCATAAGCCACTGTCCATTTCATAGATCCAAAGTTCATCATTTGGTAAATAAACTTCATTTTCTTCAATAGACTGTGCAGAAAAAAAGAGTAGTTCTGACATAATTCTTGTTTTCAAAAAGCCACATATATTTCTGAATACTTTTCCATTTCAAATTCTAGCTCTATAATAGGTACCTTGGCCTGCTGGAGCATTATTTTAGTAATCATAAAACACACACATTATTTTGCTTTCATTTACTATGGTATCAGTTACGTGCATAACTCAGTGTACTATTCATCAGTCTTTTGTTGGAAAGGAAATTTCAAGTGGCAAATCACTGAAAGCATAGAAAGTGACACTGCAGATCTTAGCACATTTGAGGTACTTAGTAGTATACATATATAATTTATGCCTGCAAGAATTAAATATATGTTGACAGAAAGTATATAAACAATTTGTTGGAAATTAGCATAATTTCACTGCAAATATTGGCAATGTCCCAGCAGAACAAGGACATTTATCCCATAAAAAGCTTTGCATTTATGGCACCAGTTATTATTAGTGGTCTTGTATATTTTGCAGTTTCCAGAATACCAAAACCCAACAGTGATGGTAATAGATGTCCTTATTCCAAATTAACTCTAATAAAATAATGCTCATGAAAGCAGCAAAGGAAATCCTTTACTTTGCAATGAATTATTATAATAATAACGGCAATATATTTAGGAGAATAAATAGAGATTGTATTTTCCTTTTCTTGAAGGACAGGAAAAGTCTGGTGGCTTGATAGTTTGGTCATGAGTAGCTTGTACAAATTGGGAGAAACACATCCTAGCCATATTGATCATCTCCCTTATCTATACACCAGTCATATCCTGGTTAACACCTACCGGTAAATAAGCAAATAATAGACCTCAGATCACCTCCCATCATGCCATATCCTCAATATCTCAAGACTAAAAATAATTGAAATTAACTGGACAAGGGGTTAGCTTACATCATCTGCTATCCTAAAACAGGAGACCAAGTCAAGATAGCTCACACTGACATTTGAAAGAAAAATGTGGCATATCACCAATGATCATAGTGTTCATCTCGAAACGGGATTTAGATATTTGATACTTGGAGATGCACAAATTGTTATCGTCTTGACCACAGCCAACCATTTGGCATAGAAACCAATCAAGTCAATGGAAGCCCACAGTACTCACCTGCTTCACTCTTGATACTGATTACATCAGAATGGCTGGGTTCCAATCTAACACTAAACCAAGCCAAGCCAAGCGGTTTTAATACGAGCCATAAACCATGACTTTAAACCCATGAGATTATAAACATGCTTAGTCCAGACACAAACTTTTCAGGATTCAGTATACAGCCCTTGACTTACAATTCTTTTGGCAATTCCTTTGGCAACTGTTCAGTTGCAATGGCTCTGAAAAAAAGTGATAACTGACCCTCAACCATTGCAGCACACCCTCTCCTGGGGCAGGGGTGTGTGTGTAAAATTTGGGTTGCAGTATCCTGGGATCATGCATTCTTCCCATCTGGATTTCCACAAGCAAAATCAATGGGGGAAGCCAGATTTGCTTAATGACCCTGTGATTCACTTAGCAATCTTGGCAATAGGATGTAAAATTGGGAGTTACTCATTTAACCACACCTTACTTAACGGAAATGCTGATCTTAAGTCGAGGACTATCTGCAATATGGGAACACGTTGCACACCCACACAAGGAACATTATTCATAGCTCTGCCGCTTCAGACAAGGAAAAGAATAGGGCCACACTTTTAAGGCAAAGGCGAGTTTATTACAGCAAACCAACTGACACAACATCGGATTGTCAGAGATTCTGACGCTCAAATACAGTATAGAATTCAGCCTCCTGGAGGCGGGAGAAGAGGCGGGCCAGCTGCTGTCTCACGAGGCGCCACCGTCCAATCAGATAAGCCGCTGAGATAAACAACCTCCTCCTCCCCCCTCTATCCCGTCCAAAAGCGGCGCGTGCCCTTTTTCTTTCCCGCCCGTTTCGCTCTTGAAGGAGGAGCGACAGCGAGCCACGGCGGAGGGGGAGGGGCAAGGCGAGATAAAGCGAACGGCCTCTCTCGCCCTCCCCCCGTGGTTTCTTCCATTGCGCGGTTTTAATACGAGACTCTTTTTATTCCTTTCCCACACGTATTTGTCCAACCATTCGGCTTCCCCGTCGCCCCTAATTTCCTTACCACATATCCCCCCCACACATAAAGACAATTCCCATCGACCACGGCGCAATGCCCGCTCCGTTCCTCGGCCACGCCGAACTCGTCAGGAGGAGGGTCCGCCGCCATCTTAGTGCGGGCTGGATTAGGAGGGAATGAAGCTAGTAAACCCGGTCGCCGTCTCCGTGGCAGTCCCCTCAGCAACCGCGTCCACAGCCGCCGCCCCCTCGCTTAGAACGCCGGACAAGCGCGGGTGCGTTGCTGACATCGCCCCCTGCCGTTGGCAGACAAGCGCGCAGGCAGAGCGGAGGACTCGGCTGGCTGAGCAGGAGATTGGAGCAGAGGGACGTTTTCCTATCCTTCGAAGTGCGTTGCTATTCAGCTTACGTACTTAAGTTTTTTGGAATTGAACAACAGGCCGAAAGAAGAACGGAATACATCGTACATTTGAATTATATGTTTTGGATAATAAACTTCAGGTGGCTGGTGAACGCAAAATGTACATTTTCAATTGTGGTAGTCACTCCTAAAAGGTGTGAACTAATTTTTTCCCTGGCACCCTCATGGATTATTTTATGATTGTGATGGAAGAATTTAAGCATTAGAAAAATTTAATTGATCCTAAGTAGAACTCTCCCGTGGCACTCATTTCTGCTAATTCATACACTACTTTTGAATTAAAAATATGCTTAATATACTTCTACCTACATACTAAATCAATGCATTACATATTTAATAAAATTTATAAGTTCACAAAGAAACATCAATTTCTAAGGTATGCATCAAAATACCCAATTAATGTAAGACCTAATATATAAAAATAGCTAACAAGACAACTGTGTCTTGACATGTTGCAGATGAACTTATTCTTGCAAACATGCTGCCCTAAGTCTTGTCCACAAATCTTGTCAGCCAAAAACTATACTGCCATAAAATTTACTGTTCCCATTACTGACAGATATACCAACTGCTGATACCTTTATTTATAAGGCTGTTTACACATCACAAGTTGGTAGAGAAAAATCCACCAATTGCTGATTTGCAAGTTTTGTTGGAAGGCTAGAACAGTAGGTTTAGTTATCTGTCAAAACTTCAGACCAGGTTTTGCAAAAACTCACAGCTTCTAATTGCCAGGCCTGATTGAACTGATCCATGTGATCAGAGACTGATGCATACTGTAATCAGCAGTTTTTATTTCACCTTGTCTCTTCTTCCAAGAACATCACTCCTCAGCTTCCCCCCCACCCCACCACCTGTTGGTGAAGCTTAAATAGCAGCTGACAGGTACTGGGTAAATTGCAGGAAGAAACACTGTATTTAAAAGTAGTCCCTCAGCACTACTACCTGTCACCTGTTAGGCTATTTTAAAAGGGGTTCTTCTGAAAGAGGGATAAACTATTTTAATTAACAAAAAAAGGTTATGGAGGAACCTGGTGAAAGTGTTACCCTTCCTTTGTTTTATACATGCTCCTCCTTTATGTCACTTGTAAATTGGATGAAATTTTTTCCTTCAAATAGGGAAAATGGACTCCATATAGAATATACAGAACTCATCTTGGAAATTTAAGATTCTCATGTTACTCAGCATGGCCTTGGACTGAGAAAGCATGTAGCCTAATATATCAGGTTAATTCTGCTTCTAAGGGCTAGCTGACTATGATACCAAACATATCAGATAGTTTTCATGATAAACTGGTCCAGCTTATTGTCTGCTTAAAGGAAAAATGGTATATCAGAATAGTTAGAGATGATCTAAGAAAGTCTATTTCAAAAATAAAAGTTAAAGCAATGTCATCAGGACGTGGCAGAAAAATAAGATTGCTGGGACATGTTCACACCATGGTTAGATACTAATGACTAAAGTTTTATCTTTCAAAATACCTCTTGGTGAAGCTTTTATTTGAAGAAATGAGGCTTTAGCAACTGAAGGTCCATCTCAGCAATCCTATCTTCCTTCAAGGATTCCTGGTTGGATCAGACTGGATGCAGTTAGTGCTAAATTTTTGTTTTGCTACCAAAAATTTCTGGAATAGATGGGCAGCCAAACAAACTGGATTAATAAAACTAGCTTCTCAGAAATAAAGCACACAAGGCTTCCAAAAACACTGTACTGCAGATGATCCCACCAAAATTTTGCCTAGCAAGTGGCACTAATTTCAACGCTTTAACCACGGGCAAACAACACAGGAAGCAGGTTAGGTAGTCTCTGCTGGATGCACATGAATTGTTACATTCACCTTTTAACAAGGGAGGGAATGCATATTAAATAAATGCACGCATTAACACTTTTACATAGAAGGGATAAAACAAAAGAAGTGGAGGATTCTGCATTGCCCCATAGTCCTAAAAACCATCCCCTGGCGTTGGTGCCCTCCAGATACCATCATCGCCCAATAAACTAATTGCAATTCACCGGATTTGGAGAGGGGATAATAAATCTACGGGTTAAAACCCGTCGATGCTAGCAGGGCTGCCTTTACTGAACGCCGAAGAACCGCGCCCGCAGAGCTGCTTTAATCACCCGCTTGGCTGGAGCGCTTCGGGCTGGAGCTCGGGGGGAGGAGTCGCGTTGTGGCGCGAACGGTTCAAGATGGCTGCGGAGAAGCTGAGAAGTAAAGTGGGCGCTGCTTTCAAAATGCACGGCTTGGTCCTCCGCGCGTGAGTAGTGAAAAACAAAGAAATCCCCAAAAGTCTGTAATCTGAAATGCCGATGAACACTCTGAATGGCTGTTTCAGCCTAAGGAAACTGTAAACCCAACGCGATGGCTGAACCAAAATCAAACCGCCAGATTAATGTGTTGGCTGAACAGGACTAATATGTTAACCATCTCTTGCTTTGCGGCTGCTTTAACCACTGTGGCTTGTTAATATTGGTTTACAGTATAACTTGTTCTTATGCAAGCTATGCCTTCTTAAATGTAATAACTAAACTTGTATGTTGCCCGACTCTCAATGACTCTGGGCGGCTCCCAATAGTCAAATTAAAAAGTTAAAAATAAAATAGAAACTGGCAAGTGCAACAGACCAGATGGAATGAAAACGTGTTCAGAAGGAACTATTTTTAGTTAAAGAGTACAGCAGTCACATTATATATAAGTACTTAGTGTTTCCCAAACTGTATAGTTTTCAGATGTATGGACTTCAACTCCCAGAATTCCCTGCCCACTTAAAGTCATGTTTGAGAAACACTGACTTACAGATACAGTACATTTATTTGCACTTAATAGTCTTGGTCTAAATAATGCGTTTGATTGCATATCTCAAGATGTTGCTAAGCTTAAGTTCCTTTTTGAACACTTCAGTTGCTTGTTTAATAAAAAAATAAGTCACTTAAAATTAACAGGAACCACTTAAATACAATATAGCATAGTGCAGTGGATTGAGCCCAACAGAAGTTCGTTGTGTGATTTTTGAAAATTGGGTCCACTGAATAAATCATAATTCAGTAAAAAAAACGGTAAACATGTTTTGTAAACACAACCATAAGAATTTTGTAATAAATATTTAGAAGTTTAAGATACAACTTTCCAAATATAGGTAAAGGTAAAAGTTCCCCTCATACATACATGCTAATCAGTTCCTGACTAGGGGGTGGTTCTCAACTCCATTTCAAAAGCCAAAGAGCCAGGGCTGTCCGAAGACGTCTCCGTGATCATGTGGCTGGCATGACTAAACGCCAAAGGCACACGGAACGCTCTTACCTTCCCACCAAAGGTGGTTCCTATTTTTCTACTTGCATTTTTATGTGCTTTCGAACTGCTGGGTTGGCAGAAGCTGGGACAAGTATCGTGAACTCACTCTGTTACGTGGCACTAGGGATTCGAACAGCTGAATTGCCGACCTTTCTGATCAGTGAGCTCAGTGTCTTACCCACAGAACCACTGCATCCCTATTTCCAAATATATCTTAACTTTTTTTGCCTCAACTTACAACAGTTCGTTTAGTGACTGTTCAAAGTTAAAATAGCACTGAAAAAAGTGACAAGTGACTTATTTTTCTCATGATCATTGCAGCATCAATGTGGTCACATGATCAAAGTGCAGATGCTTGGCAACTGGTTCATATTTATGACAGTTGTAGTTTCCCAGGGTCACGTGTTTACCTTTTGCAACCTTCTGACAAGCAAAGTCAATGGGGAAGCCAGATTCACTTAACAACCATGTTACTAACTTAACAGCTGTAATGATTCACTTAACTGTGGCGGGAAAAGTTGTAAAATGGAGCAAAACATGTAATAACTCTCAGTTCAATTGTCATAAGTTGAGGACTATCTGTACAACATCTGTTTTGTTAAACCAGGGGTCCCCAACCCCCGTCTGTGGACCAATACGGGGCGCGACATGCTAGAAACAGCCGTGCAAACAAGTGAAGACTCATCTGCAGGATGCCAGTAGCACACAAAACCATACCTCCACCGGTCCATGGAAAAACCTCTCACCATGGAATCGGTCCCTGGTGCTCAAAAGGTTGGGGACCACTGGGTTAAACTACAATCTTTATTGACTGGCAGTAAAGTTAGTAGCTGACTATGTTGGTTGGAGCTGCTATGGGAACTATAACATAAAAAGTGCAAAACACAAATGGAGAAAAAACACAAATATACTGTTATTGATAGTATATTTTTGAATATAGTAACTATTTTCCACTTCTTACATTTTATAAAACTTAAAGACAGACCTCAGTCAGTAAACCAAGTATAGACCTACACTTTAGAAAATGCTGCTTCAAAAACGAAATGTTTCATATCATAAGTGCCAGTGACTTAGATACTGTGCCCTTCTAGGTAAATGATATCTCCTTAAATCAAAGAAGACTATACTTTCTGCATGAAAGCCAATGATACAAGATAATTATACATGAGAACTGCCATACATTAAGAAAATGTCTACAACATAGAACTAAATCCTGTTGGACACAAAGTTTTATATATGTGCAGATTGTGTGGATTGCATTTCTTTGTAAACCCGTTTGGTCTAGCAGTTAAGGCACCATGGTAGTTTAGTCCAGTCCCACTTTAGCCTTGAAAGCCAGCTGCGTGACCTTAGGCCAGTTGTTCTCTCAGCTCAACTCACCCTAGAGAGTTGTTATTGTGGGGAAAATAGAAAGGTATGTTGGATATATTTGCCGCCTGAGTTATTTGTAAAAATAATAAAAGTGGGGATACAAATAAATAAACACAAAGATAGAAAACATTGGACAGCTCTTACCTAGACAATGATACTAAGTTATCTTTAATGCTCCTGTTATATTTGCAGCTTGACAAATAATTACTCTCCAACGTATTAATGGAAAGTTAAGTGAAATAAAACACAGTTCATAAGCTAAGTGCCCCCACATTTATCTTTGAGAAATTAAAACAACTTATTTAGGTCATTATCCATTCTCTAAACTCCAGCTAGTATCAAAGCTTTGTGCAAATTGAAAATCATGATTAATATTCTATCAGTGAATTGATCTGATCACTACATCACTATTTACATCCATATTTATTGTAGAGAATACCGGTATTAGTTGTGACTGTCTAGGAAACACCAAGTTTATCTGAATGGCTAGAAAAATACTTCAGATGATTGAACTGGGAAAGTTTCATATTAATATTTTACTTTTTTATAAGTGCACATCAAATGTTTTGGGGAAGTAATCTGAATATTTATTACTAATTAGGGAGGCTACAAAGTATCTCACAGAAGCTCTTCAAGCAACTAATGAAGTGGAACTAGAAGACATGATAGAAAATATAATCGATGCTGTTGAAAAACAGTCTTGTAAGTAAATTTTCAAGTTTTGTTAATGTTTGAAAAATTATAAAATTTCTCTTAATTATTGGAAGCGGCACTGTAGAACTGTGGTGTTCGTAATGTGTGGTATATTGTGTGATATATTGAAAGCTGGTGGTCTGTTTGTCCTACATAGGGGCTGTTACAGTCTTTATGCTGTATATTGCAGATGACCCCTGTTTTTCCCCCCTTTGGGCTATTGCATCTTTTGGTTTATTTAAGATGTTCTGGACGGTTTTATATGATTTACATGAACACCAACAAGCAGTCAGAAAAACTCCTTAATCTTACAATTCAATCACAATTTAAGCTGAGAAACTAACCAAGCTAAATCCAGAAATGTTAAGGATTTCCTGGAAGCTTGGCATGAAAACAATTCAGCAATCAATAGGTACATAGAAACAAGCCATATTTACACAACATTCAAGGAACAATAAAAACTCTTAAGAAGGAAACAAAAAGACCAGAACACATCCTCTCCAGCAGTCAGCACCCAGATAAATCAAGGAGAAGGCAACCAGGTAAACAGTAGAGCAGAATACAATTTTATTTTATTTACTTATAAAGCTTATATGCCACCCATCTTGCTTAGAGGCAACTGTAGGCGGCCTATAATAATAAAAACAGACAAAACCTTAAAACAAGTACTAGCACTAAAATTGATTTAAAATTGACAAGATGGAAAGGAAGAGAGCAAGATCACCCAGGAAGAAGATGGGTCTTCATCCATTAATCACCTCCAGAGTGAAATGCCACCATTGCGCCTCCAGACCAGTGGCAGAGCAAGATCTTCAGGCCCTTTTAGAAGTGTCATAGTGATACGGATTTGCTCTCTGTTAATGGTGGCTTGTCCTGCCAGTATTGGTGGGGGTATGGCTTTCTCTTTGGAAGTTCCTCGGTTAAGGTGTTCTGTATGTATAACTTCATTTTGAACATTGAGGTCACCCCTTCTAAATGTTTGCAAGTGTATCATGATTTACTTTGAAGAGATTTAATACCATTTAAAAATATTTTTTTTCTGTCTCTAATTGCATAGACTACCAGTTCAATATTTTGGAATTTCTTTTCAGTGTCATGCAACATGATTGAAAGGTCCATGGTGGAAGCAGCAGTCTTGGAGTGCAGCAGATCAGTAGATGAAACAATGTATGTCAGCCTCCTTTATTTTAAAACAAATACCACCAGTTGGATTTTTTTGCAATCACATTGTTAATTGTCCTGTGTCTGTCTCCCCTATTGGTATCTATATTTCTCTGGTGAATAGGCCTCCTAGAGAGTTTTAACATTAAAATATTTTATATTAATATACCATGTCTAGAAGCATTATGGCTTAAATCATGGAGTATAGATAATAGTATTTTAAAAGGAAGTTGTTTTACAAGAATCAGTATAACTTTCTTGAATGCAAATGTGCTGTTCTGTACTACAGATGATTTTGTTTGGTCAGGGACTCTACCTTACGATAGACTTTACAATATAAACAAGTATGGTGCTATGTTACATATTGTTTTAAATATTTTTAAGATGCTACAAAGATGTGAGTCTGGAATCATTTTCTGACCTGGCAGAAGGATCAAACAAATTACTCTTTAATTTACAAGAGAGCTATATAATCACTTTAAAAATAGTTGAAATAGTAACTAGTTAAAACAGTGCAAAATAATTTATTTATAAATGTAAAAACAGATTTATTCTAGGGTAGAATTTTTCAAAGGATGCGTATTTTTATTGCAGAGAACATATTTTCAACATTATTGGAGCTTTTGATATTCCACGATATATTTACAGTTCTGAACGAAAGAAGTTTCTCCCGTAAGTTTTTATTATATAATTGTTAAACAGTTTGAATTTCAGCTACTTTCACATTTTAAAGTTATGTATAATTTATTTCCTATTCCTTTATAAGGAACGGTTTTATTTTAAACCTTGTTTTATTTCCTTTTAAAAATACAGAGGCTCAGGGTTGACTCAGCCTTCCATCCTTTCTAAGGTCGGTGAAATGAGGACCCAGATTGTGGG
>JANHGC010010057.1:1160-15959 GCA_027560395.1 Boaedon fuliginosus | reverse complement strand
ATCAGGACCATCTCCAGCTTGCCTGTCTTCCGCAAGGCCGTTAAGACCTGGCTTTGCCATCAAGCATGGACCTGATCATCTGTTCCCCCCCGCCCCCAGTGTTCTGATTGAGTGAGTGAATGAGTTTTTGATTTTATTGTATAGGATATTGTTTTTAGTGTGCTGTTCGGCCGCCTCGAGTTCCCCTTTTGGGTGAAGAGAGGCGGGATACAAATCTAATAAATAAATAAACCGCTTTTGGTAATGCTGACCTCAGTCAGACCTTACAAGCCAGAGTCTGATGCTCTTCTCCTGTCCTTCGTTCTGCAGGCGTTATCACAGTATAAAATGGACGGGCTGTGCCGAGGATACTGTCTTATTATTAACAACGTCAATTTTGAAGGCGATCTCAAAAGAAGGAATGGATCGGACAAAGATGCCAGTAAGTGGCTTAAAGAAGTACTCCTGTGGGGAGATAGCCTCCCTTTTTAAAAATGGCTTCCATTTCTTTCTAGGGTGCTACAGCGCAGAAGAGGATTGCCAATGGGTGCCTTCTTGGTGGTTTCAAGCTGTAAATGTTTTTTAGTTATTGGTGCTGCCTGCGCCCAGATTTTTTTTTAATCTCCCTCTTTATTCCACAGAAGGTGCCAGGCTAGGGCTTTATCACTAAGAGATGATTAGCTTAATGAAAAGAAGTAGAACTGACATGTGCAAATGGAAATAAGTTGCCGTTTCCATGGATTGGAAGATTGGCCCTGCAGCTTCCATTAATTCTTTTTCCATCCACTTTCTCATGAGGTAGTACAGGTAACCCTGACCCACCCATCGTAATTGTGACCAGCAGCTCTTGTCACTAAATGATGTGGTTATTAAGTGAAAAGTTAAATCACCCCCTGACCTGTGACGTTTGTTGGTTCCAGCTGCGGTTGTTAAGCGAACCAACCCAGGGTCATTAATGTCGTGTTGACTGCGACTTGTGACGTCTTGCCGGCTTTGAAACACGCCAATGTCAGTTATATGACTAAAGCCCTTGCCAAGGGCTCAAATCCCAACCGCATGACCATAGGGATGCTGCAAGGGCCACAGCTGTGAGGACCGGCTGTAAGTCGCCTTGTTCGGCCCTGCTGTAACGGTTGAGAAGAGAAGATTGCCCGCTCCGAATGCCAAGCGTAAGCAAGATGTCTGTTTTTGTGATTAAGAGAGGACGATGGCCATTAGAGGACGTTTAGTTTTCACATTTTTTTCCCACATTCCTGTCTGACCTTTTTAAGTACTTCCTGCTCGGTGAAGAAAGGTCGGAGATGTGAGGGACCAGGCTGGTGTTTGCAATTCCAAAGCTCCCCTGCAAATCCCCTCAGCCTGTAGAAATGGGGCAATAGGCCCTCCTGGTAAATTCCAATATATATATTTGCTCATTTTCTGCATTTATAACATGTGAGAGGAAGTAAACGGGTAAGGGCAGTCTCACAGTCATAGGCCTGGCAGGTTATCCAAAAAAAAAAGGACCATTTTGCTCCTAATGGTCAAATCTGTTCTATCCTAAAAGTGCAGGAATAGAAACCATTGGCATCTCTTTTCTGTGTCATTTAGATCCGTGTAAAGGGCACGTCCACGGACGCGGTTTTGTATTAACCCCTTTGCCTTATTTCTTGCTAACAGTGGAGCTGAAACGCGTCTTCACCTGGCTGGGATTCCAAGTGAAAAAGTACGACGACCAGACCTCCACCGGCATTAAGGAGCTGCTGCGGTTCTGGCAGTCCAAGGACTGGAAAGACAGTGACTGCCTGGTCTGCTGCATTCTGTCCCACGGGAAGTCTGGGAAGATCTTTGGGACGGACGAATGTCTGATTCCGATCCGCACCATCACGTCATTCTTCAAAGCCAACAACTGCCCCTCGTTGGCTCAGAAGCCGAAGCTCTTCTTCATCCAGGCCTGCCAAGGGGAGAAGACGCAGCAGCCGGCCTTCCTCCAAGAAGACGCTCCCTCGTCTGAAGCAGATGCCCAGAGTTCAGGGTTTGTGTCCGCTCAGCAGCTGACCTCAACTATTCCAGATGAAGCCGATTTCCTGCTTGGCATGGCCACTGTCGACGGCTACCTCTCTTTCCGGCATATACACGAAGGGACGTGGTACATCCAGGCTCTCTGCAGCAAGTTGCAGCTCCTGGTGCCAAGGTAGGGTTCGTGTGACACGGAGGCCTTCTCTTTAAGAAGTTCTGAATGAACTACCAAGTATTTATTTTACTTATTTATTTTATTAGATTTATACCCCACCTCTCTTCCCCGGTCAAGGGGAACTCGAGGCGGCTAGTATAGATTCGTAAGCTGTTAGTAGGCCACTGAGCCCAGTCCAAGTGGACGTTTCACACAATTTCATAGGCTTCATGCACCAGCTCAAAACCCTGATAGCAGCCCAGGCTTGCCCAGGTGAGGAATTTCCCTTCTGCCATAACCCTCCTGCGCAGGAGGGTCAGCTGGGAGAATGCGACTGGCCCAAGGAACGAGAGTAGCCTCAGCCTGGGCCTTGCAGTCTTCTCCAACATCTTCTTAGCCACAACAGCATCCTGGCTCTGGTCATCTTTGTGCCAAATAGGTAAGAGGGGAGATAAAACAGTATAAATTCTTGATTGAAGAGAAGCTTGGGCCCTAAGGCATTTCTAACATGCTGAATAATTTATCCCCAGGCTTAAACACACCGTTGATTTTGGGCTTTCTAGTGTGCAGTTAATGTTGGTTTAGAGTCCAGTGGCAATAGGAAGGGAAGCAAGTGCAAAGCAAGAATTGATATTTCACTGACGTTCGTTTTCTTCTCTTTAGAGGTGAAGACATACTATCCATCCTTACAGAAGTCAATGAAGAAGTCAGCAAACGTGCAGACGTTCAGCGCGAGAGGAAACAAATGCCCCAACCAGCTTACACTCTCAGGAAAAAAATGATCTTCCCTGTGCCTAGAGAACCCTTTGCACCGTCAGAGCAGAGTTCAGACATGCAATAATTTAGATTGCTGGGGACGTAGAGAGAAAAGAGTGGTGAGTTCCCAAAGAACTCTCTTCTTTCCATTCATCCTTGGTTGTGCTTTGGGCAGGAATCCCTCTTGTCTCCTCAAAGCCACTTGGTGTTTCGGAAGATGGAGAGGCAGGCACTTGCTCCATCTGCCACTCGTTGCACACGTGACAAATGATTTGTACGTTCAGCACATTCCTTAAGCGAGCCACCTTTTCTACAGCTGAAGGGTGTCAGATAGGGTCTAATTAGGTTTAACCCCTGGGGAAGGAGTAGACCGCAGAATCATTGATACTCAACGATGGATCTCCAAGCCCAGGAGCAGCCTTTGCGGGTCAAACACAAGATCTTTTTTAATGCTACCACAGTAAATTAATATGTCCGTCAGCTATTAAATACTCTGCTCTATTTAATTAATGCTTACTGAGGCAGAGAAGAGGCAGCTTGCAGAAGCCCTGATGGCAGATCTTGCCTAAGTTCCAACCCTCTTGCAAGAAGTGAATGAAATCCAGAACGAAAGACAGAACCTGGGAGCTCTGCTTCCCCTGTTCGGTGGGAAGACGTTTCCTCCAATCCCCCGCAGGTATTATGGACTGTACCTTGTGAATTGTAAACGTACAGTTGTAAATTGAACCTCTGAACAGTTGCAGGAGGAGGAGGAGGAAATAAAGTGAAATGAGAAATGACAATGCAGTGTTTTAGAGCAGAGAGATAAGACTTCAACGAAGAAATAAGGGATAAATAACGATATGTTCTTGCAAAGACTGGCAAAGGCGGACACGAATAGGCCCATCTCAAGCCAATAAAAAAAAATTGTATCAGGAAAGAAGTAACAGAACTCTTGATCTGCTATCTATTTTGAAATATTCTTACATCTGTCCTCTGGAACATAGGCAGAGTCTCATCCGTGGAGTCACATTCCAGGAATAAAGTAGCAAGATTTTGTGCAGGATTTTGGATTTGGAGCCAGATAGGAGGCTGGAGCAAGCCGGGGGCCGTGTGCAGGCCTTAAAGAAGCTGCCCTCTCCTGGGGGGGCCCAGTAGATGTGCGACCCCGTGAACACATGGACTGTGGAAGCACCAGCAGTGCCTCAGATCTGAAGGGCTGGACATCTCCGAAACGCAGCTGTTTTTTAACGGAAGATCACTTCGGTCCTTTAAGGACCCTGTTCAACCTTTGCCAAACAGAAGGAGGACAGTTCCAGATAGGTGGATCCACACCCTCAGGTGGGCCTCCAGAGAAATATTGGAGCCAGTTCATGAGAGAGAGAAAAAATCAGGGCAGGACTTTGGATTCCTGATATTTAAGGTACTAACAAATAGTATTTCAATTATAATTTGACAAAGGTGCTTTTTTCCCCCCCAACTGGGACTTCCTGGTTTTTCTTTGAAGAGTTTCGCTTCTCATCCAAGAAGAATCCAAGAAGCTTCTTCAGCTCTGAGTGGACGGTGAGGAATTTCCCACCCTCCGGTCCGAGCGGGAGAAGCTTCTTGGATGAGAAGTGAAACGTCTTCAAAGAAAAACCCGAAAGTCCCTCTTGGAACAGCACCTCTGGGAGAACCAGGACCTGGAGGACGGAGAAGAATCTCCACCGACATTTATAATTTGGCAGTTTGTGTTTCTCTTTATGTCTAGCCATTCAAATAGGGATTTTAATCCACAGGACCCTTTTTATGATGCCCTTTTTATATAACACACGTCCACCCTCTGGCCAAGAAACACTTGTTTTATTTATAAGCTAGTGAGGGAGGAAAACACGGCCCGAAACTATTAGGCAGTCGCTGGTAAAAATAAAGTGAAAAACGTACATATCTGTAAGGAATCTTGTGACCCTTCTGGTGTTCCAGCTTCATCCTGATGTTCTGAAGAAACAGCTTCCCACAATGTCCCCTTTGCCAATGCTTCGTGCGTAGTTCTAATCAAACAGTCCAAAAACGCTACCTTTTTGGGCACGCTCGTTAAATATCTCTTCATTCTTCTCAATGAGCTTGCGCCTGACGGAGAAAACAAAATAGAGACTGCAGAGCCCAGAGCATACCGAACGTTGGAAACCATTTCCCTGAATCGCAGATAGCATTGTGGGGGTGACATCTCCCCCCAATTCCCCCCTTGCTCTGTCCCTCATTGCACAATCAGGTTTCTAAGAAACTGGTTGAAATTCTGTGCGAAAACAACTAGAAGAATCCCGTGTTCCCTTTGGCAAAGTTATAACGTGCCCCAAGCACAGGACGTGCGCGTTGAAATCGACGTATGGATTCAAATGGGGTTTTCCTACAATGAGGTTAAAGGCTCTCTTTTTTTCTACATGGTCCAGCATTGCCACAAAGGCACATTTGAGCCTGTCAGTATTTTTTTTTTATTATTTAAGTTGGTTTGGGGACTCTATGATTAGATAAAAGTGCTTGGAAGAGATAGGAACAGTTGTATTTCATAATAAACGTCTAAAAGCTTGATGCCAGGGTGGCTTTGTCCAAGCTCTGGCCCTCAACCACGGCTGTGATCCTTCGTGGAGTCCTTACCCTGCGAGCAATTCCTCCTGAAACGATGGGACTTCGCTTCTGACAATCTGCGCATGTGGGCGGCTCTTAACTCCCACGGACAGTCGCGGAATCGGATCTTGTCACAAATATTGTTACTGATCTCCGTGAGACTCCCAAGCAACTCCCTCATCCCACAGAGTATTGCAACTGGAATCTTAGCTATTCAATCGTTTCTGTTATTACTGAATGTTACGGCATGCTTTTGGCCTGTCTATCTTTTATTTTCAAACAGTTCTAATGGTCGTTTTAAATGTTTATTTTAATGGCAAATATTTCCAAAGACAAGAAGTTTAGACATTCCGCTCCAAAGTCATTAAGATTTCCCGATTTCTCTCCATGCCTCCCTACATCTTTGCCCTTGTCGCTCCTAAACTAAAAATGCTTCCAGAAGTCTGGATTTGGCAAATAATCTCAACAGGGTAATAAAATGCAAGTATTAAGAATGAACACCTAATCTTCATAGATGCTCTCTCATAGGCCTTTTCCATATACCATCTCCTACCCACACAAAGCCAAATCATTTAATTCAAGAATATATAAGTCACCTCGCAGCGAGATGGGCAGCGGACAATTCTAATAAATGAATTGGAAATGTTACGGTTTGTTTCACAAACCTCAGTGAATCTGCACGGCTTAAAAAAACATTTTTCAAAAGACTTTCTGTTTTGGATTATGCTAGATTTTTTTCCCCACCTCAGAAGGTTGTTTTCTTCTGTCAAAGAAGCTATAGTGATTCGGTGTTTCTCTTCAACAGCTGCTGCTTTTTGTTGGATAGTTTTCTCTATGTCTGCCATTTTGACTTTCTGTAGAGGAGAACACAAACGGGGTTTTGGAAAAGGGGGAAGCAACAGACACATTTCTATCATCAATGAAATCTTTTTTTTTTCCTGCTATTGTTGGAAGAGCACTGATACCCAAGTACTCTTTAAATTAGCACCGAATTAAGAGTGTTTATCTTAATGTTAGGCACCTTATCGCCATTTTTTTTTAGAGGAAGCCATTTGCCTGGTCGCTAAGCAAGAAAGGATGGAATTTTAACTGACTGTTCCACAAAATCACTGCAGCTTAAAAACTACAGCATCACTGCTGGTTCATCTTCTCTTTGTTGGTATTTAACTCCCCAGGCTTTAACTATTTTTATTTCCCAATGAGCTTTTCAATGAGCTTGCTTTTTGGCTACAAAGTGATGGCGCCTGCAAAGCTCACCCAAAGGTTCTACCTCCAATTTTCATTCCAGCTGTCATCCCTGCTATTCCCGCCCTTCTTGTATGCTCTGTATATAGTTTGCATTCTCTTCTTCAGATTCAGGGTCGGTATCTGTTCATTTAACAGTTCCTCAGACTAAGAATCGGGTGTTGTATTGCACATTCTGGTATGATTGCACAATCAACAAATTTTGCTCTCCTCAATAAAGATCAATCTTACCGTTTTTGCTCTCAGCCCTGTGTTATTTAGCTAACGTAACATCTTATTAATGTTAGTTAGCTATTCTCATGTCCTGCTCTCACCCTATGTTTTCCTTCTCCTTAAAAAAACAAAGAATTTAATGCTCGGTGGTTTGCACAATCTCTTGCCTCCACCTTGTTCAGGGACAGAGCAATAAGCAAGGCAAAGAGATGGTGACTATAGCAGAGGGATGCAAAGCCAACCAGAGGCAACCGAAAGCAATGACAGCAACCTTAATTAAATAGAGCACATTTCAGGATTCTCAGCGGTGTAGTAGGTAGCGAGTGGCACGTTATCAGAGCAGAAAATCAGTCTCTAAGATGCAGAGTCGACGTTTATTTCTCTTTGGTTTGATAGGGAAAAGAAAAAAATACGTTTAATGCCCATTTCAAGAGCATCCATGGAGCAATAGCTGACTTCGTTGTTGCTGCACAACCAGACATGGCCGTTCTCTTCACCAAAGGCCACAGGATTTATTGGGATTTTAAAAAGGATACCCGTTGAATATCGATGCCGATAAAAGCTCCCTTTTCCAGGGGTAAAGAAAAACTCCCGGCATGTGAGCCAGGCTGGTTGGATGGCTATAGAATTACTCTATTCTGAGCTATTTGGGGGATTATTAAAGGGAAAGGCAGGACTACCTTTTTTAAAACAAAAGTAATAATCGCCTGCCACCAGCAAGTAAAAAGTAACAGACGAGTTTCAAAAGGCCACAGATCTCACCTCCTTCTGAAGTTCCAACTCTGTTTTGTGAAGAGATGAAGCGATCGCATTAAGGGTTTCGCTCTTCTCGCTCAATTCATTCTCCAGTGTCTTTTTATTGGATAAAAACATTTTTTAAAAAAAACAGTTTCAAGCATTTGCATCACATTTCCACAGTTATTCCATGAAAACGAGTAACTTTAGTAAAACAAATAAATCACACTTATTAGAGATACCTTTCTGGACAATATTGTGCCTACCAGGGATCGAAACTGAAAATGTTCCAAATCTCACAAGATTTCACCCAAAAAGCTATGATTTTTAAATGATATTGAGATTTAGTGAGCACCATAGTCTCCACCAAATTACCCAGCAGTACTTTCCTGAACTCAAGCAAGATTTTAGGCAATTTACTGTTTTATGTTTGAGCTACAGTTCTCCCAAGCTCTTGCTTCTCGCTCACTGGAGCTGATGGAACTGAAAACTCAAATTACCTTTCCAACCAAATAAAACTTAGGATAGAAATTATGCAGAAAACAAAGGGACGCGTTGGCCAGAGCAGTTTTACCCATCTGAAATAGTTGGGTAGACCTCAAGTTCCTTATTAAATTTTTTAAATTAAGTTATTTGAGTTATTGAACGGTATAGCTTCCTATCTCAACAGGTTACTCTTATCTTTTTTTTTAAATCATATTTACCAGTGCCTCGGTGTAGATCAACTACACCCTTCCCCACCCCTTAAGAGTTAGGGTTGAGTCCATTCCTTGCTTTATCTGTCACGAAGACTTCTGCGGTCCAAGTTGTCTTGTTCTTCTACTCTTCACCTGTCACGGACAAGCTTTTCATTTGGATCCTGGATACCCTCATCTTATCGCTTGGGTAATTTACAAGCCATTTGAGACGAGGTGAAGCCCCTTTGGTTTGCTTTTCAGAAGCCTTTGTCATATGGGCTTCCACTGTATTTAAATGGAAAGCCTTTCGGTTTTATGCTACCAACCACCTTTTAGCTCTTTTGCTCATATTTAAAATACCTAAGAAGAGCTTTCTCTTCCATAAAATTATGCTTTGCAGGCATCTCCTTTACTTTTTTTTAACCCATCAGTAAACCATTTCATGCAAGACCTAGCCAAACCCCAAACCTGCAGCTGTTCTTCGTAGCCTCCAGGCTGCCCCTTCGTTGCTCTTCTCTGAAATCTCAGCATCTTTTTTTGTAGGACGCTGGCCCAACATTGGTTGCGGTATTCT
Organism: Boaedon fuliginosus; assembly: GCA_027560395.1. Classification (NCBI taxonomy): domain Eukaryota; kingdom Metazoa; phylum Chordata; class Lepidosauria; order Squamata; family Lamprophiidae; genus Boaedon; species Boaedon fuliginosus. The sequence goes on along the minus strand of JANHGC010010057.1, from coordinate 7,045 downwards.
AGGTGTGGTCTTACTAGGGTTTTATAAAGTGGCCCTGTTTCTACATTCAGATAATTCTGCTTTTACTTTATTTCTAATAATAAAACTGATTTTAAACCACAAGACTGACGTTTTAATCAACTCCTCAAAAGGAGACAGGGTTGCCCTTCTCTGGCCAAAAGCTTCCAAGCCACTATGTTAAGAAGAGCGTCATGCAGAATTGGTTTTCCATTTCATTTTTACAGGTAATATCCCCATTCTTGTTAACCTAAGCATTATTATTGGGGTTGCAGGTAAATGAAGCAGGGCAGACTGTGACAGCCCCTTCTCTCCCTTAACCTTGGGTTAAAAAGGAGGAAGATTGGAGGAAAACAATTTATTTATTATTCTAATTTATAGGCCTACAGCCCAGTAATTCATAACCAGAAGCAGCATCCACTCTGTGCACCCAGGTTGGCAGTGGGGAGCGGAAAGGGGCCTCTGCTGTGTATCTCCACCTCATGGGCTCCTCTTCCCTACATCCATGAAAATGCTCCTTAGTTCTTTGGAGTTTCTGCATGTTTTTCTTCCTCATCTCAAGTTTGCCGTGTTCCCCTCCCTTCCAGGGGCAATCTTCAAGGGTTGGTATCATTTAGCCAAAAAGCCGTGGCCCGTTTCTGTTCCCACCCACAGCCCAAGGCCATATCGACAGCTTTCCTCAGGGAAATTCCCTACTAGACCTTTGGGCAGACGGATAAGCTCTGCAACCCCCCCAAATCTATCAAGCCTTCTAGGTGGGACCAATACCTGAGTAATCCAACTTTTGGAAGAACGACCTTCTGTTGTGCCATCTTAAGGCAGCCAGATCTTCTCCACGTATGGGAGTCATTGTGATCACAATGAAGCTGCTTCTCTCCCTTACATGCAGTTCAGACGATCACCCCTGACTTCACAACATTTTATTCTCTTTAACCCCACTTGGTCTCCTGGGATCCCAGCTATTCCCTTCCAGGAATAAATTCTTGACTTGCATATCCTTAGCTGAACTTAAAATTTAATCGTCAACCGGAGGTTATCAAAAAAAAGGAACGTATCAGCAAACTTGCATATTTCCCCTTAATGGAAATAGAAGAATTGTTTGAAGGCAAGGGGGGGGGGGCAGTGAGGATTGACCATATTTAAAGGGTGCCCCGAAGACAGAAAAATTATCTACTCAGTGGATCATCTACCCCAAATGCCAAAGCAATTCTAGGTTGACGAAATCAAAAGTTTAAAACAAGAAAAATATATATATATACAAATGATATTCAACCACTGTATCAAAGGAAGAAAATGCCAGAACACCAGAGTAAATAATAGCAGTGTAGGGTTTTCACAAGCTTGCTAAAAAAGCCAACTTTTTAGTTGCAGTTTTTTTGTTGTTGTTTTGAGAGAGAGAGAGATAAAAGGAGAGGATGAAATGAATTTATCCTGAAAAAGAGTTTGGCCAGCAGCAAGATTTATGGCATGTTCCATTTATGGTTATAGCCATCTATGTACAGGGCATTATTGATACTTATATTCCAGTTGCACATTCCAATATATTCCAGTATTACAAATTCTCCTCTAACCTTGTTCTTCAAAGATAAGCTTAATGGTTCAAAACGCTTTATAGCCAAAGGTCACTGGACCTAATCAAAATACTAAAAGCAAATACTAGTTTAATAAATGATTATTATTCCCATTAATAATTCTCCTTTTCCCCGACTAGCAAGTAGAATGTTGGCAGAGCTGCATCTAAGATATATATATATATAAAGAGGAAGCCTACAACAGACCACACCGCTGCGACTTATTAAACAGATGCCTCCGTTGCACTTATTATTTTTAAAAAATCAATACACCTGCCTTGATTTTGGCATTTAACGCTTCTATATTTTCCAAGGCAATGTTTTGCTGCTTCTGAAATTCCTGGAAAGGAAAAAAAAAATAGGGAGTTAACAGAAAAACATACCTGAAAATAAACTTTCAATTCTTAATTATTTGTGGGCTCCCAATGAAGTCTTGGCGAACATCTTCCCCTTATGGAGCTCAATTTGCCCTGAACGAGGCTAGTGTGTAACTATTGATAATAGGAAAAAGGCCAGCTTGCTATTAAGTTTCAGTATGTTTACATCTTACTGAAAACTTCCATTCAGATTGAAACTCGGAGCCTTAAATTGCTTCCCCATTGGGCTCATTAATGCCATAGTGTTAATCTTTCTCCATTACTGAAAGAATGATTAAAAAACCCAGTTAGGAATGACCCAATGAGGTACTGTGATTGACCTTTACTTGCAAGAAATCTGCCCAATCATAAAATCCCACGCAGTAAGGCCATTTTGCAAGATCAGTTCAAAATTCAACACTTCGTTGCTTGGAGTTGTCTGCTTCATGAATTTCTTTGTTTAATTTCTATACCTGCCCATCTCAATCAATGACTCTAGACAGCTTACTTTTGTTTTTTAATTTATTTTTTTACTCTTAGTGCTAAACAAAAATGAGACCAATAAGTCAGGATATGATAACAATACAAGTTTATACACCCCCTACACGTCATCCAAGCAATGCCTATGTGCAGCAGTCATACGAGCTGAGATTTATAAGAAAAAAAAGCTTTTAATTCAAGTTACAATAGCTTCCTGCACAAAGCAAAGCCACGTTTGATGAGTAGGGAGTGCCCTTACCTCTCGCTCTTGTTCATAAACTTTGCCCAGCAGAAAACTGTCATTCTGGATCATCTTCTTCTGCTCCTCTAATTCCACCTCAAATCTCTTCGTTAAAGATTGCTCTGAGGAAAGGGTAAAGGGGTTTTTTTTCTTAAAAAAAATATTTAATAATATGAATGATATTAATTATATAATTATCATTACTAATTTTACAGGAGCCATGGTGGCGCAGTGGTTGGAATGCAGTACTGCAGGCTAACTATGCTGACTGCCAGCAGTTCGATCCTGACCTGCTCAAAGTGGACTCAGCCGTCGGTCCTTCCGAGGTGGGTAAAACGAGGACCCAGATTGTTGGGGGGCAAGAGGCTGACTGTAAAAACTGCTTAGAGAGGGCTGTGAAAGCACTGTGAAGCGGTATATAAGTCTAAATGCTATTGCTATTACAACCTGAATCATTTTAGATGAGATTATTACTATATATACATGTCAAATAAGGCAGCATTTGGGTGTCCTTACTTATTTTCCTGAAAACCTGCTATGGGATAATAAAATGCTGAGGAAACAGAAAAATAGTGCTTTGATTACAGTCGTACAACTGTACTACTCGAGTTCCCCGTATGGGTGAAGAGAGGCGGGATATAAATCTAATAAATAATAATAATAATAATAATACAAGGCCAGTACATTCCTTTTACCTACTTTGTTGTAGCAATGCCTTTTCTCGCTCCGTCCGCTCACTTTTTTTCCACTCGGCCTGCCTCCGCAGCCATTTTTCTTCCATCTCGTCAGAAATGCTATCCTGCCACAACAAGCAAGCAAGCGGCTTGAAACGGTCCTGCCTCTCAGTGCATTGAAACAGGTCGTTTCCATACCAAACAGGATATTGTGGTCCAATTAAAAAAAAACATTTCCAGAGTCATCATGATACTCATCCAGTTGTACGGATTAACCCTAACCTCGCCAGCACGCAAGGGGATGTAAAGTTGGCTTATTTGCCCCTAGGAGAAACACTGCACATATGATTTTTTTAAATCATGAACTCCGTGGGAGTTCGAAATGGAGTGGAAGCTGCACCTCCAGTTAAGGAATCAGATCAGATAATTTTGGAGGATGCCAAAAAATGCTTAAACATGCAACAGGCTCCACCCTGTACTTGGCACCATGTGATCTTGGACTGCCTTGCAGCAGCCCCCCATTGTGGGAAAGCCACAGCCGATGGAAGGCTGATGTGAAAAGGGGTCCCTGTCGTGTCTTCAGATTCTCAGCATGGCTCCTAAACCCAGGAGCTTGAGACAACCCTACTTCATCCCTTCTCAGATGGCAATTTAAATCTTTACCTGGTACATGCGAAACGTGTTCTTCAGGTACTTGTACTCCTTCTGCATTGTAGCTGAGGGTGGATAGAAGGGAAGACGTTATATATTCCATGCATCCAAGTCGCAGCACTATAAATTATTGACTCAAACTTTTTTTCCCATGTTTTTGGGTTTGATTTGTCTTAATTATAATAATAACCCTGCATCGTACCCAATTTTTCTTGCGCAGTTGCCCTCTCGTTCCTCAACTCTTTCTTATACTGCTCTTCCAGGTTGTTCACTTGTATGATGTGAAATCCTTGAATCTCCCTGCAGAGACAACATAACAGCAAGGTAAGGTAAAAGAGGCATTTACGCACTTGTGGTCTGTTCCCTAGTTAGTATGTCTTCATCGTAAACTTGGAGAGAGACACACAGAGGGGCAATGCGCCCTTGGTGAGAAGCTCTTCTCTTGTACAGGTCAGAGCACCTGATCTTTGCCAGTTTACTGCCCAGTCTTATCTAAAATCATATGCAATCTGGTTATAAAATATCCTTTACATTTCAAGAAGAGCTCCTTAGGAGGAAAACAGAAGGACTCAAATACTCCACGGGGGAAGGGAGGTCTACAGAAATCTGTGCATTATCTAGAGAGATGACAGCAAAGCAGCACTAAAAGTACAGAAGAAACATCCACAAGCATGTCGTAGGCTGAAGGGATAAAGTCAGGACGATCAGCCTGTCTTGTATCCTTCTCGTTGCATTGTCAAAAGGACCTAAAGCACGAGATCAACGCAACGTAGGTGGTCCTTGACGTACAACCTTTCAGCCCAGCTAGCAGATGACTAGAGCTGGTAGAGACCTCCACAAGGAAGTAGGAAATCAGCATCTGTCAGCTGTTGATCAGGCTTCTTTTGAATGCAACCACACAAGGCACCAGGAGCAAATATTTACACTTCAGGCCAGCTATCAGAATCCATCTCAAAGCCAACTCCATCTCATGGGTGGTGGGATGCAAAGGAAGAAAACCAAAAAAAGTCAGCAATTCCTTTCCTTAATGCTTTGCATGCAGTATAGTAACCAAGGGCATAGCTTCAGTTTTATGAAAAATAGCAGCACTGTTTAACTTATGGTGAAGGTGGCTCTAAACTTCTAGATAGAGAAACTTCACCAAACATGTATGGAATTAATTCTGAATAACTTTGCCATATTTTAACAACGAACAATTTATTTTGTATGCTCTACTTGTGCTACACATTAAAAAGACTGAAAATGGCCAACGACACAGACTAAAATCAGATTAATCAACGGTCAAAATATTTTGTTCATTATTCCTTCTGAGTTTGCCTCCGGAGAACAAGGCTAAAAAGTCACAGGCTGCTTTCTTTCTTAAGGATGGCGGGGCAGGGAAGCTGTTTCCTTAAGGTGTTCTTGTTATTCCTCCTCTGATCCTAGAACTATGGAAAAGGAAAAGTTGTCTCAAGACTTCCAAACAAGGAGAGCCAGACCTCATTTTATTATCATGTTCCTCCTGCATCTCGTTGCATTTTTCTTCCATATCTTTCTCCATCTAGGAAAAAAAAAGAAAAGACCATTACATTTAATAAGTACTTTTTTTTAGCAGCGTAACTGTATATATAGATAGCCAGGGCACTGTTTAAAAGACACCAGGCTAGACTTCAGGGGACTGAATTCTAGTTCTGTTTTAGTCCCAGAGCCAGCTGGTCAGTCTCCCTCGGCCCTTGGAAGAAGGCAACAGCAAAGCACTTTGCCAAACCTGGCTGGAATCTAGACTGGAACTAAGAGTAACTCAAAAGTAAACAGTTCAACTGTGCATAGACGTTTTATCTGCAACCACGAGGCTAAATAAGGGTGTACCTCGGTGCACCCGTATAACACCTATTCTCCGCGAGCGGCATTGGTTACCGGTGGTCTTCCGGGTGAA
>JANHGC010010050.1:10474-24387 GCA_027560395.1 Boaedon fuliginosus | reverse complement strand
TATGTTATGTTATGTTATGTTATGTTATGTTATGTTATGTTATGTTATGTTATGTTATGTTATGTTATGTTATGTTAATTTATTTAACACATTTATAAGCCCATACAACTCAAACAGTGTGACTCTGGGTCACGTATGACAAATGCTCATATTTAGTGGCAAAGGCTCCTACTGTTGGATTAACTGGAGAATCCTTTGGTAAGAGGGAAGGTAGAAGGTTAAGGTGTTTATTTAACATTTCTGTAAGTCATGCCCCCCCCCCCCCAATCATTGCACTTCTTGGTGATCAAATAGGCCTTGGGGGGGGGGGATTAATGAAGCAGTATGAGAGCCGTGTGAAACTGATACTGTCAGATTTGCTTTCTTTCTCGTGTTTCTAATAGTTTACTACTTAGGTTTTGCCTAAGACGAGTGCAAAGCATTTGAAAGAATGCCACAGGTAGGGCAGCACAAATGAAACACCACTTCTGGAAGTATTAAAGCAGCCACATTCGTTGGACCACTCATGGCTCTGTTTTTAATAATGTCCTCATTATGTATGCGCCCATGTTACAAGCACTGCGGCTTTGTTTCACTAGTGGCCCCAGGTTGATTCTCTTTTGTTTTCTGTGTCCTAAAGCTGGAAACAAGTTTGACTTTAAAAGCAGGAATTTTTATACAGATTCTTTTTTCCAGCAAGCTTTTAGAGCAATGTAATCCTATTTCTTTACATGATAGGATATAAGTTCCATGTCTGTAGGCTATTCCAGAACTCCATCTAAGTCTATAAGCTTTGGTCTATCCTTCCTTTTTTGTCCAATGAAGAATTATCAGAATTTCAAAAATTTGAATGCTACTTTAAACATCTTAGGATTTGAGGTTCCCACTCCCCATTTATAGTCAAAATTGGTCCTTTTTGTTATTACATACATAATATAAGAAATGGCTTTTGGGTTATTTAGGAAAATTGCTTTGACAACATAACATATCAATATATTTTTAATGTAGTGCTCTGGTTACATTTCTGGTGGGAATTGTGGTGGATAGCATACTCTGTTTGGCTTCTATTAAATTGTGTTATTTGAAATTTTACATTTTCTCTTTTTGAATATGTGTGTGTGTATGTATATAAATAAACTTATCCAAATATTAATAGAATTGTTTGAGCTGTCAATAGCATGATAGAGTAAATGAAGTAACATTGTTTTATAGTGGCTGGTTTTAAAACAGTAAAAAAAATGGATTTTATTGATTTTAAAAATAATTCTTATTTTTTAAACGGGTTAATAAAGATTTTAACACCTTGCTCTTTCAAAATAATGTTGGTTTTTACCTTAATTTAAAAGAGATGATGTGTTTGCATTATATCAGTTTGCGATATTAACATGTGGTCAAGTAGGAATATGTTCATTATTAATTATCATTCAAGTTAAAAGTTTATTCACAAATTATGTATTTTTATGGCGACAATGTACGGGATTCATTATTTGCACGAGTGTAACTAGTCCTTTTAATTTCCTGTTTTCTGGCATGTTATTCGTTTATTCATTCCTTCATTCTTACATTCATTTTGTATGCACTTAGGTCGAGCTTCAGTTTCAGTTAAACCGCTTACCCCTCTGTGAAATGCATTATGCCTTGGATAGGATCAAGGACAATGGTGTCCTGTTTCCAGATGTCAGCATGACCCCCACAATACCTTGGAGTCCCAACAGGTACAAAAACATTAATACTTTGATACAGGGAACTAATATATTAAAATTACAGAATTTGCATTCCTTGTATTTAGATGATTCATATAACCTTGTCCACTAGAATGTCTTAGGTAAAGTGATGAGAAACGAATGACTAATTTTTCCTATGAATGTCAGGATTAGGCAACGGACTATTTTTATTCTTTATATCAAAGGCCAGTTTTAACCAATCACATCCCTTACGAAAGAAACTGCTTTCAAAAGAAAGTATTCTTTCAAATGTGATATACTTAATGCAGATTAAAGCTCAGTTAGAAGCATTTGTGTTGCTTTATATAACAAGCTATGGAGAAAAGCTGGACCTGTATGGAGCAATCTAAAAGAATTGGGTATGAGAGGATTTTAATCTGCCTGATAAGACGATGATGCATCTTTTGGTTAGGGGTGTGGTGAGGATCAATAACACTTCTAACACCTGGTTTGTAGTATTTGTAGCATTTATAGTTTTATAATCTGACCATTACACTAGCAGGTTACAGGTGGCAAATTAATTAAGCTGCTGTGTTTTTGTTACATTTGTATATTGCTCATGCATATATTTCTTGAGGATCAATAAATGTAAATGTTTCTGAGATACGAATCTACCATAATGTAAACAGTACATTTTACAAAAAAGTAACAAAAAGTATAAAAGAATCAAAAGGTATTTTATCATTTGAGAAAATAATGCTCTATACAAAGCTTTTTGAGTTTGAATTTATACCTATGTCTTTGTTTGAAATTAAGGTATATTGTAATCTAGGCAAGAAGTAGGCAATCTTTTTGTGCCAACAGCTGTTTTTTATTTCTATTTCTTTGTGTGCAAGATAATTAGATCACTGGAGAAGACAAGATTATGACTTTGACCTGATATTTCTCTCTTCAGGGTTTTTTAAAAGGTTGTATTGGTTTTATCTTTATCTCCCGGTGGCAATACCAAGCCAACATTGGCAGATCTTGGAAAAGTTAACTGGGTTTAGACCCTGGGAAGAAGACAGTGGCAAACCACTTCCATCTTATTGTTGCAAAAATTTGCAGTACTTGTAGTCCTCAGGAGCCAAATTCAGTTGAGGGAGTCTTCATCTTTTATCACAAAAGACAAAAAGACACCAATTATTCTTGAATACAAGTACTCCTTGCTTAACCTAATTGGAACTGGAATTTTCATTGCTAAGTGAGGCTGTTTTTAGGTGAAACATCACAGGACCTCACCGCTTAGCAATGATAGTTCCATTAGTTAAGCCAGGATTGTGCTCTTGTTAAACAAATACTTTACTCTTCTCCTGCCCTGCCACACTTTCCTCTTGCCCATCACTTTTGGCCTTTTGATCACCATGTATTCTGCCACCACTCGATGCCACCCACCTGAAAGCTGCTAGCCTTTTGCAAAGCTTTGAAGAGGAATGCTCTGTTAAGAATGAGCAGAGGATTTGTGGGTTGTTTCTGTTGGTGCTGGAATCACCTCTAGTCCACACAGAAGCCCAGAAGCAGTTTCTCTAGGAACACTCCCAACGTGAACTGCAGAGCTTAAGTTGCAAACAATCCTGGAGAACCTGTCTGTGGGCTTCAGCACATTGGAAGCTGCTGGCCCTTTGCAAGGTTTTGCAAGAGGAAGGCTGGACTGAGAGTAAGAGGTGGGCTGTACTGATGCTGGGCTCACCTCCATACCTCATTGAAGCCTGCAGGCTGGGTCTCCATGAGTGCTTCTGACCCAAGCTGCAGAGAAGCCGAAGCCCTTGTCCCTTTGCTGCCTCCAGTTCTGCCACCACCCTGGACAGCACCTGCCACACAGTTCCTACCTTCACCTGGAAAGGCCCTGCCACTTCTCCTGCTTCGCCCAGTGACAAAGAGCGCTACATGCTGCTGCTCCACTGCCTTCTCCCTGGCTGGACCCATCAAGCTTTAGAAGATGAGGCTCTGCTGTGCTGCAACAAGCACTTGGATTCTGGGCCAGCAGCAGGAAGAAATCAGTCAGATGGTAGTGATAAGGTGGAGGGTAGCAAGGCTCTGCAGTAGAGTGCAAAGCAGCAAAAAGGACAGAGATAGGGTACAGGGGTGGGCTGCTACCGGTTTGCACCATGTGGCCCATTTTGGATCCCAGGTAAGTGCAGGGTCTGCGTGGAGGCTCAAGGAGGGCAAAAAATGGGCCTCCTGTAGGCTCTGGAAAGCCAGAAATGGGCCCGTTTCCAGCCTTCAGAGAGCTTCTGTAGCCCAGGGAGGGGAGAAACGGACCTCCCGGAGGCTCAAGGAAATCCTCCAGAGCCCTGGGTGGGGGAAAATGCCCCCCCTGCCATGGTGCAGGTGGCTGACTAGGCCACACCCACCATGGCCACGCGCACCCAGCAACCGGGCAGAGAACTGGTTGCTAAATTTTTGGAAGCCCACCCCTGGATAGGGAGAAAAATAGGCATGTGTTAATTGAAGCCCCACTGCAGTCCTCCGTATGCCTATTTCTAAATCTACCACTGCCCATGCTTAAAGTTGCAGTTTAAAACAATAATTAATCTTCTAATCTATAAGTGGTCTCAAGCATTTACTGCCCCAATTTCATTTTTTCCAGTTCTGTAGTGTTAATACTTCTCAGTTCAGAGGTAAGATTTTAAACCCCTTTCCAAATTATTTAAAAAACATCCACTCAGTTGATCACATTTTTCATTATATGGTTCATTTCTGTTTTATTAATGTCACTTGTATTAATTAACCAAAAATAATATTCTGTGGTATTAAATAAATTGATCAATGAATGAACAAGTATTATGGTGATGTAATGACAATTGAAAGTTTATTAGATCTTTTAAAACTTAGCTTTGATTATAAAAGCAATGTGAAGAAGGTTCACAAGGCCTGTTTCAAACCAAGTTAGAGTGTTTTAGGCCTTTGGACAGAATGAAACAAAGCTATTTTCTTCCAAGCACAAGGGGTGTGGGAGGAGTGGGCAAAAAATCAAGGATGTCATTTGCTGAGGTGGTAAAGCAGTGAAAAGAAGGAGTGTCAGATCCATGACAAGTGAAGTGATGGGAGATGCTGGGATGGGTGGCTGAAGGGATGGAAGGAGGAAAGATGCTGGGAAATCAGAGGTAGGCAGGATGGCCCGCTGGCTAGTGAGATATGCTGTGCTGGGACATCAATGCCAATAACTGAGAGGAGGGGGAAGTTGCAGGGAAGATTGAGGGCAGATGGACCAATGGGATATGAGATGTTGGTGAGAGTTGAAGGAAGGAAGAGGAGGTAATAAGATTGGGAACAGGCAGCTTAGTAGGATATGTCTCATTGGGAATTCTGAAAGAAAGAGAAGGGACAAAGCGCAACAGCCTTGACCTACTCAGCTCATCCAGATTTTGTTCCATGTGAAACTAAGTGTTCTGGATTTTGGTTTTGGCCGATCTGAAATGGTTCAACAGAACCTCTAGAGCAGGGGTGGGCAACTACAGCAACTTTATGACCTGTGGACTTCAACCTGTGGAATTCCTGAGCCACCCATTTTCATAGTTAATCAGTCAGATGGTATGACCAAACATTAACAGTTTTTTTTAAAAAGGGATAATTTTTTCCCCTGAGTATTAGCTGAGATTATAAAACTGGTAAGAATTTATTAATAAGAATCTTTGATATAAGAATATCAAATAAGAATTTATTAATACAATAAATTGTTTCCTATGTGTTTTTGATTATATCCTGTTTTCTGTTGTGCAGGCAGTGGGATGAGCAGTTGGATCCTAGGCTCAATGCAAAGCAGAAGGAGGCTGTTCTCGCCATCACAACTCCACTGTCAATTCACCTGCCTCCAGTCCTTATTATCGGTCCTTACGGGACGGGCAAAACTTTTACTTTGGCTCAGGCAGTCAAACAAATTCTCCAACAGCAGGACACTAGGTGAGATGGGATGATCTGCAGATTTTTAATTAGGAGGCAAATGCCTCTCTTTATTTAAAGGTTAACAGTGTAGAGTTTTCATCCGGCTTTACCCCTCCCCACCTTTCCCACCACCTCTCATTGTCTTATATAGTTATTTAGGAGAGCATTTGTGAGTCTAATCTCTCCCTTTGGATTAAAAGTGGCACCCTGTGAAGAAAAGCATTTCATTTAGAAATCAGTGATTTGTATAGCATTGTATTAGTGATCTTTGTTTATAAAACTGTGTTACTTTTTTTTTTATTTACCCACATTTGTACGCCACTAATTCCTGTGGTTCTAGGTGGCTTAAAATATATAAAACTAAAATATGGATAAAAATAGAATAAAAGCAATTAATAATAAATAAAACTTAAATACTCTAAAGGACATGAAGGTAGGGGCACATAGGATTTTGGTGGCCATACTGTTCCAGGCAGAGGAGGCAGCACCTGAGAATGCTTTCTTGCTAGGCCATGATGGAGGCAGGCAGGCGGATTCTATCTGGAGAAGATGGCCCTGAAGTAGTGGAAAGCAATTGTAAAGGTTTTGTTGAAAGGGTGTACATTCCCATAGAAGTTAGGAACATCATTAAATCATAAAATTTGCAGATTAATTTCATTGAAAGAAATATGCAGAAAAAATGATCACTATTTTTTTGTAATTTTACTGCTTTGAATGATTTTCTGTTTCTTCATTGCTTTTTGATTTGCACCATTTATTCCAGCAGGATTCTCATTTGCACCCATTCTAATAGTGCTGCTGATCTCTACATAAAGGATTATTTACATCCATATGTAGAAGCAGGCAATCCCCAGGCAAGACCTCTCAGGTATTTTTAAAGGTTTATTACATATCTATACAATATCTTAAGAAAAGGTGTCTGTTCCAAACAGTTTTGAAAAAAACCATAGAGCTTTCACGTTTATTGGCATTTTAAAACGATGCTTTTGCATAACCTAGAGACTCTAACATGCATAATGAAAGAATGTCATTTGTGAGCTCATTTCATGCATTAAAGATAAAGACATCCTTTTTTAAGTTGTTCTTATATGTTTATTTGTGCTTTCCTAACTGAACAAATTTTGATATGGTCCTCTAAAAAGCTGCTAAAATATTTTAACAAAATATTTGTTGAATTTTATTGGGGTAAATAATGTTTCTTTTATTCAGAGCCAATTTAGAATGAACAATTGTTTTAAAAGCTACGTATCTGGGAAATCATAACAAATTAGTTCAGTATCAACCTCTTTATGTATTTAAATGAACTTAGCAAAAGACAATTGGGAAATAAAATATATGTGGTTTCTGTGAGAAATGTGTACATATTTATATCTGGTATATGTAGTTTTTTCTTTAAATGGATATGTGTATAATTTAAGAGTTCATTTAAGTCCTAAACCTGCTATGGAAACTTCATCACTGCATTCTATTGCCCTGATGTCAGGAAGTAGTCGAGCATGGATGGAATATTTCAGCAAACAAATGTTTTATATTTAAAATAATACTAATGGGCATGTGAAGTGGCAGTTTTGCTCTAGTGTCACCTATAACAAAGATTACACCATCCATAGCAACCTGCAATCTATAAAATAACTCAATTTTTAACTGTCTCAAATTCAAAACACTCCATTTAAAATGTGAGATATTTTGAATTTAAAATGTTTTGCATATCACCATGAGCAGTCCTAATTTCTCCTAGAAAATTTCCTTTCTTACTCTGAGATAGCTTAGAATTTCTATCTTCTACCCATAAAAATAGACAAGGATCATGTCTGTCAAAGATATTTTTCCACAAGGAAAAATCCTACAGTGATTGTTTCATAAGATTGGATAAGATTGGATAAATGGAATCAAGTGACTTTTAAGAGATAAGATTGGATAAATGGAATCAGGTGACTTTTAAGAGACTTCATGTTCAGAACAGGGAATGTTTGAGTACAAAAGAACATATCTCATTATTTTCACCTTCTTCATTTGCAAACAAGTTATTGAGTTGTATGAATAGGTATCACTAGGGAAATTGATTCTATTCATTGCTGATCATATTTGGATACAATCGTATTTGGAAATAGGATTTATTACTCTTCAGTGTAATACAAGGATTAAGCTGTTTGGCTGGAATGGAGTAGATCCAAGTGCATCCCCCTTCACTCGACCTTTGGGTGATTCTGGATCAGGTACTGCGTTTCCCTGAAAATAAGACCCAACCAGAAAATAAACCCTAGCACGATTTTTCAGGATGTTCGTAATATAAGCCCTATCCCAAAATAAGCCCCAGTTAGGATCATCAGCCAGACAGACACATTTAGCACTGTATTTTCCCCAAAATAAGACCTAACTAGAAAATAAGCCCTAATGCGTCTTTTGGAACAAAAATTAATATAAGACCCAGTCTTATTTTCGAGGAAACATGGATATTCTCCTTCTTGCCCAATCTGCTAACTCTGCCATGGTCATTATTGTGTGGATAAAGTCAGGAAGATTTGTATAGAAGTTTGAACTCAACATAAAGATGGAAAATAAATGTGAAAACTGAATTTGGAAGAAGCCTTCCATGAAAATCACATTGAGTACGTATTCTTACAATCTTTTAATTCTTCTGCAACATTGACTTGGCTCCCTGAAATGAGTTATTTGTTTCTGTTTGATGAACATTTAGCCTTTGGTGGCAGGAACTCAATATTACAGCTTTCCATGCAGTATGTCGTAAATTCAGTCTCTGACAATTCTAGTTGAAAAGGAAATCACAAAATGGACTGAAAAACTAAGTTGCTGGTAATACAGATAAACAGTTGATCTAGATCAGGGGTATCCAACTTTGGCAACTTTAAGACCTGTGAACTTCAACTCCCAGAATTCCCTAGCCATGTTGAAGAGTTGCCATTTAAAAAAAAACATTTTTGATTTTGATAGAGATTTTATTTCTGTAACAGATTCTATTCCTTGCAAAGGCAAGGAAGCAACACAAATGCCTTCGAGTAAGCCAAAATATCTGGTTCATATTGATCTCTTAGAACAGGGGTGTCAAACTCAATTTCATTGAGGACCACATCAGGATTGGGTTTGACCTTGGAGGGCTGGGTGGGGGCGTGGCCATGGTGGGTGTGACATGGGTCCACACCTCCAGTTTTATATAGATAGGTGTACCCTTTTGTGATTTTGTTTTTTTAATACTTACTTGATCTACTTGATCACCTTACGAGAGAGAGATCAGATTAAAAAACTGACTCTATAGGAAGACTAGAACTAAAAATTGTTGACATAGCCTACAGTAGCAGAATCCTACAAACCTGGAAATTAAAATATTTTACTTTTCCTCCCTTTTATAACCTGAGTCAAGGACAGCCTCCTGCATCGCGCCAGAGGCTCTGTTTTGGGCCTGGAAAGCCTCCTGGGTGACTCCAGAGGCTCCGTTTTAGGCCTGGATGGCCTCTTGGGTGATTCTGGAGGTTCTCTTTTGGGCCTGGAAGGCCTCCTGGGTGACTCCTGAGGCTGCGTTTTAGGCCTGGACGGCCTCTTGGGCGACTCCTGAGGCCAAAAGGGGATGCGCGGGGGGGGGGACGGGACACATGCCCCTGCCCCATTTTTGCTAGCAGACGCACCACAGGCCAGTCCTTTGCTATTTCAAGACTGGTCCTGTTGGCCAGCTCTAAGCACTGCATGGGCCAGATCCAGCCTGTCTTAGAAGATACTTACACTGAAGATATCTCAACTGTTGCAAATGGGGAAGACTAAATTCATCGTAAAGTTGAGAAATCACATATAGTTTATTTAAGTTTGGAGGACTTACTGAGGAGTACAATTTGATATAGTCCACTGAAACTGAAGCTGCCATTTAATCATTTCAAATACAGCACGGGTGGTTGTTTAAAAGCCATGCAGTTAGGAATTCTTTGAGATTAAGTACTGAAAAATCTTCAACTTTAGTCCTTTGAAATTTAATTGATTTCAGAAATCTATTTAAGACATTCAGTAAGAATCTGTTTTGGCTTCCTGTCTAACAGAGAATTGGTCTCTGTTTGGAAAAGCAATAGCAAATGAGGTAGTATTTCTATTTTTAGGGATACTACGATCGCTTAAATGCTAATTTTTATGTTTACCATGGTCAGATTCACTGGCATTCAGAAATGTTCAAGATTTTTATTTCACTGTATATAATTCTACCTTACCATTTTGATTACAAATAGAGAAATGACATTTATGTTCCTCATTTGCTCCTTTTCCAGATAATTTGCCAAACAAAATTAGAATTAATAGTTTTAGGAATGAATCACAGTAGAATTGTTTTCTTTTTTCGTCTTCAAGAGAACAAGGAAGCTAATGGATCTAATCCATCTCCTTCATTTTCTTTTTCGTCCTAGTGACTAGACGATGCTTATTATGAAACATGCTTTAAGTGGAAACATATATATATACTGTACATATCAACCCAGAGACTTTATTCCATATTGTATAGGACATAGTTCATCTGCTACTGCCTTCTCACGCCTGCTATTTTGTCAGATAACAGAGGCATCTTTTCATAGAGGGCTTTAGTGCTTGTGCTAGAAACTGGGAACTCATGGTGAGGCATTTATAAAATAAACTAGCTGATTACCTGGCCTTGCTCGTTTTTTTGTTTTTTTAAAGACGTATATATGTGCCACAGCATCTGTGGGCCTTCTTAAGTCCCTGGTGCCCCCTTCCACATCTCTGCTCTGCCCAGGCCGGTCTGAGGAAAGGCAGCCAGGGCTTGACAGGGACACTGGGCCGCAGCTATTTGCAGGCCTTCTTAAGCCCCCTTGCCCCCTCCAACATCGTAGGCGACCTTACTTGGTGTGGTGAGCTGCTCCATGTGTCCTGGGCCCGTTGCCGCTGGGGCAAATTTGGAATTTATATGTATAAAATATGGTGCCTCAGAGGTTTGAATATGGTGCCTCAGTCAGTTTGAAAACTGCACGCGCTCAGTAGAGAGAAGCAAATCTGCACACACTCAGTAGAGAGTTGCTGCTTGTTTGTTAAGAGTGTCCTCTTTGCTCCCAAAAAAGGTCAAAAAGGGCACCTACCCTTTGGACAGTGCTGATGTTACTACACTTTTCTACCTATCTGCCACCTCTCTTTTATAGATATAAGATACAGAAAGCTAGGGCTAAACCATTTGGGCTTAGTATATGTGTATACATCTGTGTGTGCCAGGCTTTTGAGTTTGGGAAAAGGCTTGGAACGTCTTGTTAAGTTGGCCTGATTTCTATTAAGACCTTTCTGCCTTGATTGCACGCTGCTTGTTTTGTTCTTTTTGCGTGCTAACCCTGTTGGCCATTCTAAATCACTTTTTGCAAGTGGTTTGCAACAAATAACAAAATCGTTGTGTCGCATTGGTTCCTTGTTGCCTAAATCGCAAAGGATGAGACTGCAGGCTTGACTTGTTCAACTACTTTTCTTTTCTCTTTTTTAGGCCTCCACAAGCTGCCTCTGCCCGTGACCCGGTCTTACCAACCGAGCAAGCTCAGTTAAAATAAGGGTTTTACCTGGATTGAGCTTGGCACTGTCTGTGGATAGACCTTTCTGACTTTGTGCTCGTGTTCTGAGCCAATCAGGGAAGGGGGGAGAGGTCAGGAACTTCCTTGTCCTGATCCTTGTTTTGACTGACATCCTGACAGGACCGCGAGATGAAGAAGCCGCGTCCTTCAGTCGCATGGCCTCTTGTTCCTGCCTCCCAGAAGCCTGAGGAACGACAGGCTTCAGTACAAGCAAGGCTTTTGGGACTTCTATTAAGGTGCTTTTCTGGCAAGAGCAAGAGAAGGTGCAGTTTGTTAAAAACAAAACGAAACCGCAGAATCAAAGGCAGCAGAAGTAGGTTATGAAGAGGACAAAGGACTGAGACCAATAAATAAAATGAGCTGCTGGACTAATTTTTAGGGGGCAAGTTGAAGGTTCAGCCTGCTGGAGTGTTCCTCATCATGTTAAGAGATGCTGCCGTTCTCTATTATTGGGGGCTTTCCCCTTCCCTTTTGTTTACATGTGTCTTAAAATCCATACTTACCCTTGGCCTCCTTTCTCTCACAAAATCCTGTGGTCCAAAGAGGCCAAGTTCTGAGTGTTTTTTTTTTAAACTCGGTTTCGTACCTCACTCAAGTGCAATATAAGTTGGCACTTCTGGGCCACGTATTCCATTCAGCAGCCAACTTAGTATGTTTGCGTGTATGGGTGTGAAGGGGGATTGTTTTGAGCGTGTGTGTGTCATTCAGACTACTGTAATGCGTTATGCTTTGCTCTTCCATAGCAATAGGTTTCCACACAGGATCCAATCAGTTTTTCCTTAATGAACTTTTACCATTTAGCCCAGCTAGGAAGAAACCACTGCCATACCATTTTGGGGCAGCCAATCTTCTGAGTCCAAAGCTCAGATTTCAAGAATATTCATACAGCCTTTCAGTCTTCTTATTCATGTCAGCTTTCGGGTACCGAATTACTCACTGGGTGGACTTCATAAGTATTTTGCCTAAGTTTCCCACTCAGATTCTATGAAAGGCATCCCAGAGGCATTGTCCAGTTTTCGTAACAGGCCAATTAGCCCCCATTATTGGTAAATATTGGATGCATATATAGATGTTTATGCAATATGGTAGAGAAAACTATATTTTTCCTCCCCCAACTATTCATAATTATTTGAGATCTTTTTTATTGACGTCATTGGGGCCAAGGAATGCTGCCCCTGCTCCAGACATTTTCAGTTTTTTTTTTGTTTTTTTTCTGTGACTGGCATTCTAGCCTCATCTACTGTGAATGCTTCCACTGGAAGTCTCTCAGCCCTGGAAAGTTTTTACCAGATGCCCCCTTATATTCAGCTTTCATCATCGAAATAACACAAAGCTTAATCCTTCATTTTATGGCAAAAAACAGTGAGCAGATTGGCTACAAATGGGAAGACAGCCATCAGATGGGCCAGCATTGGACAGAACGGTCATTTGTCACCATGTGGGCTGTCTGAGTTGCAAGCATGCTCTTTTCCAGCATCAAAGCTTCTGTTGTAGATAGGTAGGGTTATCAAGCCACACAGCTGCCCTGTCTATCGTTGCACCATATCCCTTTGTGCATAACTCAGAGGATTGAAGATTACATTGTGATGACAGTGAGCCATTTGTCTCCATAGATGTTAAAGCTGGAGCTGAAAAAAGTTCAGTGTTTCAAATTCTGCATTGTCCACAGAGCCACCTTTAATCTTGCCCAAAGAGATACCTTCAGATATGGATGTATTGCATTTCCCAGAATTTTCAATCAACATATTCAAAAGCTCTGCAGGGATTCTAGGATTTGCAGTCCCTATCAGCCAGAGGATGCCCAGTTGAATTAAAGGTGGCCTAAATTTGGATAGGAAAAAATTGTGTTAATCTATCTGTTGCAGGAAAATACCATAATGTTAAACTTCAGTTCAGACAGGACCAACTGTCTTGTTATGTAGTGAATGTCTGGTCTTATTATATGGGACACCTAGCTGTGTAAGCAATAAATTGTGTTTTTTTTTTCATACAAAATTCTTTTTCTAGATGTTTTCTTTATATTGTGGGAAATTGGAGAAAGATAATATTCTGCTAGTAGATAATACAAATAACAGGACTCTATATATAGTCTGCTGAACTTGATACATGAGAAACCTACTAGGGATGGAGGTCATATTTTGCTCTGGGCTACGGTTTGTGGATTCAACCGTTATTAGCTAGGCTCATATTATATAAATCATGGCTAGGTTTATACATCACTGTTTCAGCCATTCCAAACTTTTACATGGTTTGATATCGATGTGAAACATTCTATACTCGGTGGCTCTGCCAATCAAATTAAGTCAGAGCTGTTTTCATTTGAGCTACATGATGCAAACCAGGATTTGTGTGTGTGTTGCAAAATGGGAATTTTAATATTTTGGGAGTGGAGGAAACATTTTGTTTTTGAAACAACTACACTCCTGCATCATGCTTGTCCGTAATGGGGTGACAACATTTTAGCTAATACGATTTGTCAACTGTGTTTCACAACCTAGTGTTAGGAGGGAGCTCAGCATGGAGATTTATGCAATCAATTTGATGCAATATATGAATTTAATCATGTCAAAAAAGAAAAACCATCTAGTGGATTAATGAAAGGACTTGAAAGGACAAGCCCAACCTGGTGGTCCCTAAGTGGTTTTTTTTTAAATTTTATTATGATGATAGACCAGTTTAAGGAGAATGGTATGCAAAGATCATTTTATTTATTTATTTATTTATTACATTTTTATGCCGCCCAACTCCCGAAGGACTCTGGGTGGCTTACAACATAGATAGCAATAGC
>JANHGC010010048.1:297274-310910 GCA_027560395.1 Boaedon fuliginosus | reverse complement strand
GTGGGTTGTAGACTCCGTCTCATGCTACCACTAGAGTGAAAGCACCGCCAGCATTCAAAAGTGACCAAACCATCAGCATAGGAACTGAGAAGTGGTCTGTGGTCACCAGCTGCAGAACCACACCTTTATTGGGGATGTCTTGCTAATTTCCTATAATTTCCACCTGTTGTCTCTTCCATTTGCACAACAACATGTGGAATTGATTGTCAATCAGTGTTGCTACCTAAATGGCCAGTTGATTTCACAGAAGTGTGATTGACTTGGAGTTACATTGTGTTGTTTAAGTGTTCCCTTTATTTTTTTGAGAGCTTCCAATAGTCACACGTAATTGTATTAATTAAAATACACTTCCATCCCCAAATATCTATGTTTAATCTCAATAACACAAACAAGAATAGGAAACCAACAAATGACAAGAAGTGCATTTACACCTTTCCTTTTACCAAGCTACCTATAATATTAATTTTATGTGTATTGTTGATTTTTTTTTTCCTGATTCAGATTGTGTTGGTGATTTTGATGCTGGAGGGTCAGCTAATTATGGTGCCAAAGGGTACAGTAAATGTGTTCAGATCTTCAGCATGAAGATTATACACAGACCTATTTATTTGTGAGTATATGTTTATGTACTGTATGTGTACCTGCAGTACATAAACATACACATATACTTGCACATAAATAGATGGGTATATAATCTTCATGCTGAAGATCTGAATACATATACTGTACCATATAAGTGTGTGTGTGTGTGTGTGTGTGTGTGTACATATATGTATCCAACAGAATCAGTTTATATTATTGATAGAAATTAGAATTGCAATAAAGTGTGCAAGAAAAACTGAGAAATTCATATTATTTTTTGGTTTCAAAATCGCTTAAAAGCATTTGTCCCCCCTCTTTCCTCCTCTCCCCCCTCTTTTGACATTGCTAATCATGCTGTCTTATTGGTCACTTGGTTGGAAACAGTAATTGCTGGTTGGCCACAAGAAAAATGTTTATGTCTGCCACAGTGATAGAGCTCTAGCAATTCCATGAGGAACTAACAATTATTGATGGTCTGATCTTTAAAGGTGAAAGACTTGTAGCACCACAATCACTGAGGTTTGAAATGACAAAGATTATTCACTGAGGGCACTTGGGGCAGAGGCTGTGAAAACACAGGGTCAGAGAATGTTGGTTGTTTAGGCACACTAAATTTAAAAGTGTGTAGAAGATGAGGGGACATACTAAACTTTGAAACAAAGACAGCAGATCTGGATAATTTGGAGATTTATCTGAAGGGAAGTTAGAGTTGTTTGACTTGGTCTGAAAGTAAACGACATAACACCATAATCATTGTAACAGTCCCATGGTCATGTGATCAAAATTCAGACTCTTGGCAACTGACTCATATTTATGACGGTTGCAGTGTCCCAGAGTCACATGACCCTCTTTTGTAACTTTCTGACAAGCAAAGTCAATGGGGAAGCCAGATTCACTTTACAACCATGTTCCTAACTTAACAACGACAGCAATTCACTTAACAACTGTGGCAAGAAAGATTGTAAAATGGGGCAAAACTGCCTTAAGAAATGTTTGTTTCCACTTAGCAACAGAAATTATGGGCTCAGTTGTGGTTATAAATCAAGGATTACCTGTATGTCAATGTGCTTCCAAAAACAGCTGCATTTTAAGCTATCCGAATTAGGGGAGTTTCAGAGAGGGAGAGGACAAGGAAAGCATGGGATTTGCAATTTTATGACTTGCTGCTCTCATTTTCTTTTAAACAAACACACTCCCCATGTTTCTTTTATTTTTTTCTTCAACAATAGTGATTTCTGGAAAACTTGTAGAAAGAGTGTTGCCGAAGGGAATTTTGCAATTTCAATCAGCAACAGCCGAATTCTAACATCCAGGAAAGGTTTTACTTAAAAGTATTTGAAAACAATTGAAAGTACCTTCCCATTCCTTATTTGACCTTGGAAACTTAGTTGGGGACTTCCTATATGTGCTATGGTGAGAGGAGGCCATGCTGGCTTTTGTTACCTATCAAGATAGCTCTGTGAGTAGAATTACCACTAAATACTGGATCCGAGTCAGTGTAATCTCTCTGGAACAAATGGAGAGGACCCATATAACTCCGGACAGATGCTTCCCATGAGTGACCTGTGGAAACTGTTGTTTTTACAGTTGGCTTATGAGTGGAATGGCTGACAGTCAGAATATACATAAAGCTCAAACTTGCAAAGCAGGCTTCAAGGTTCTCCTTGATTCATTGGCTGAATTTCCCTCTCCTTAAAACACAATGATGCAAATTTGATTTTGAAAGTTTTAAAAATATGTGATTTTTTTTTTATATAGCAAAAGAGTGCTTAGTATATGGATTTTGGAAAGTTAATAAGGGGTCAAGCATATTTGGAATTATAGTCTTGAATTATTTAGAAGGTATTTTCTTATCAGAAAATAGATATTTTTTTTCTCTTTCTTTATCATAAGAAGACCTTGAAGGCTGGACACTAGAGTCAAGGATAAAGAAAATGGAGTAGAAATCCTTATGTAAATTTCTGAATATTTTTCAGCTCAGCTTTTGGACAGAATGGATCATATTCATGATAAATTGAAAGGCACAACTTCTTACAATGTTGTAATACAAGAACAAACTACAATGAATGTTTATGAAATTAATTTGAAGAGTGATTTCAAATGCAAATTGATATGATAATTTATAAGCCATTGTGATGCAGTGGTTAGAATGCAGTACTGCAGGCTAATTCTGCTGTCTGCCAGCTGAATGCAGTTCGGCAGTTCGATTCTCACTGGCTCCATCCTTCCGAGTTCAATAAAATGAGGACCAGATTGTTGGGAGCATATATTCTGACCCTGTAAACTGCTTAGAAAGGGCTGTAAAGCACTGTGAAGCAGTATGTAAGTCTAAGTGCTATTGCTATTGCTATTCCCTAAAGGAGATGAGCAGGTATGTATGTATGTATGTATGTATGTATGTATGTATGTATGTATGTATGTATGTATGTATGCATGTATTTCCTCCCTTTATTATTTTTACAAATACCTCAAGATGGCAAGCATATTCAACCTTTCTCTTCTTATTTTCTCCACAACTTCCTTATGGGGTGAGTTGTGCTGAGAGTGACTTGCAGATAGCTTTCATGGCTAAGGTGGGACTATAACTCCCAGTCTCTCACTTTCTAGTCTGCTTTCTTAATCACTAGACCAAACTAGATCTTAAATCAGGAAATTGATTTGGTTAATTTTTGTTCTCTGGATATACAAAAGAGTTCTCCAAAGATTTGAAAGGACTTTTTTTTTCCTTTTGTAACAAACAAAAGGATAGATTTTCATTTTAACACATACAAGAGAAATCTTTTAAAGTTCCAAAGGATTTTTGTTCTGAAACACAAATGAGCAGCAAATTACCCTGGGGCTTTAAAAAAAAAAGAGGTCAAAGAATATGTTAAAAAAAAATAAGGAAAATTTATAAGTTTGGCTTGTTTGATCAGGGTGAAAAGAAGAAAATAGTTATATCTGGTTTCCCCTACTGGACTTTTGCTGATAAAGATTGATTGATGGAGCATTTGGATTTTGTTTTCATTATCTAAGAAATAAGCTATGGGGAAAATAGAGATTATAAAGAAAAGAATTATATCTGATTGCCCATACTGGACTTGTGCTGATAAAGATGGATTGATGTCATTTTTATTTTGTTTTCCTTACCTAAGAGATGAACTATGGTAAGATGTGAATTTATGTTTTATTTAGACATGCGGATAAGCTATTAAAACTGTTTTAATCTTTCAGGATGAAGTTACTTCGCTTTTCTTTCTTGTTCCTAATTTTCTTTCTCTTCCTTTATCACACCTTTTTTCTATTTTATTTCTTTGCATTTTTTTGTAGTTTGCATTGACTTCTGTCCTTTTCACGTATAATTCTTAATACAATTATTTGAAAAACCAAAAAACCAAAAGGGAAACCAAGTTGGGGTAGGACTTAGTTAATACTTGGAGTGATGACAGCCCAAGAATTCGAGGGCTGGTACACTAGTATGCAAAATTGAAAGATAATTCTCATTGGAAGCATTAACAATCTACTTGCCAAGAAAACCCCATGGACATGTCTACTTAGTCATCTGGAATTATGCTTGACTTGGCAACTTATTATGTTTATATTTAGTAACTTGGAAATAGTATTACTGAAGTAGGAATGTTGACCCCAAATCCCAAACCAATTAGTAAATTCTACTATGTACTCTCCATCAAATTCCTCTCACACTTCCTCTTTGGCTGTCTGATATAACACAGCACTGAGCAGTCTATCCTACCAAAGACAGGTTGTGTCCAACTCTTCATGACCCAGTGGACCAGAGAATCCCAGCCCCCTCACCCCTATTTTCCACTGTCTCCCAGAGTTACTAAAGATAATGCTTGCTATTAATTTGTAACTAGTCAATGCCAGCTGCAAAAATGTGAAGAGGGATATATGAGATGCATTCTTTTAACTAGCATATGTGTGTGTGTGTCGATGCATACCCAGTCATGTGTATTATATAATCCAAGGCATAATTCAATATATACAATATTATAAACACATGAACTACTTTTCCACTTATCATTTTTTCATAATGAGCTGTCTTTTTGCAGGATTTCATTTATTTATTTTTATTTATTCAATTGATACAGCCATCGATTACGTGACTCTGGATGGCACACAATAAAATAATCAAATGAATAGATAGAAATAAAACAAGCAAGGTGGAAGAAATATGCTCATCTCTGGTAAAAGGTACTCTAAAAGCCTTGCAAACTGGTTCAGGGTTTGTAGCTGCAACAAAATCTTTTTTCTAATTCTCATGTGGATATGCTTATCAAATGTCCACTCAAGGAAAGATGCAATCACTTTTAAAACACCCAACAATATTGGTATTTTTTGCATTACACAACTGTGTTCTGTTTTGTTTTTACATTTTTCTGTGAAGTGCCATCCATCCATGAAAATTATATCAGACTTCTCCAGTCCTCCAGCTATCCCAGCACTGAAACTCTTAGAATTTTCATCCAGCTCATGCCACAAGGACATTGTACATCCAGACATCATCATAGAAATAATGAAAAGTACATAATCAGAGTTATTTTTGTGATTACACCATGGTCCACATGATATCCCTTGTACTTTGTGCAGTTTGCCCATGCCAGCACAGATCATTTTTAGAAATCTCAAGAATTCTAGAAAACCTGCATTACTCATCAATGGGGGGCGGGGGGATTCCTCTCTTCCAAAACTGGGTTTTATTAATTTTAATTCCTTAACTCCTGCATCTGGTCTCAATTTGAGCATAAAAATGTAAGGTTTGTTTAATTTTCTATGATCATCAGTGAATAGCAAGGTTCTGATTCATTCTTCTGCCAAATCAGATGGCGCGTGAAACAATCAGCAGTGAACTGAGCTGTTTTCTAAATTGCTGAATCCGAATTCCAATCAAATCCTGTGTTTAGAACATAAATGTCCAGGCAAATATCCAGACAGATAGATAGAATATCTTGCACTGAAAAGGTGATTGCATGATCAAACTATAAATAACTATCAAGTGAATATTAAACCTGTGTAAAGTGACACAGGGTTTAAATGAAAATTTAATTGCATTATCTCATGGAACCAAGTTTGCCAAATGACACGGTGGAGGGCTGTAAAGTGTTTACATAAATTATATATGTTGCCGAAAAGGATTAAGTGACCTGATGAAGTCCTGATATTCCAGAAGTACGTAGCCAATAAATGTTACCACCTCATTAAACTTTCTGTCAGCCAGAACTTTTCTGGTGTTGGCAAGTTGAAAAATGAACTGGACTTCATTCACTTTCTCAGCTCCTTTGTTTCTTTATTGGGGCTCCCCATTAGCCTCACCTTTGTGTTTACTCATTAGAACCCTTTTACCTTGTGCTAGTCCTCCCAGTCCAACTGGGAATTCAGCCAGTTCCTAGCACTCTGAAATTGGCTTCAAGGCTGATCAGCGTTATAGTCTCTCTTAGATTTAGCACGCTTGAATGTAAGATGGTTGCCAAAGTATGAAGGCATCAGGTTAAGAGTGAAAGGCTCAAGCAATCACTGCTTTTAAAATCAGTGAGTAGATATTTCCGAAGTATTGTCTTTGTGCAATTTTTCTGCTGTTCTTGGTAACAAGCTGCAGGTAAACCTCAACTATTTGTTTACTGACCATTCAAAGGTACAATGGCACTGAAAAAAATGGACTTATGCCTGATCCTCGCACGACCAATGCAGAATCCTCATATGATCAGAATTCAGATACTTGACAACCAGCATGTATTTACAATGATTGCAGCAGCATCCTGGGAATCATGTGATCACTATTTGTGACCTTCTCAGAAGCTTTCAATAAGCGAAGTCAATGGCAGAAGCTGGATTTGCTTAATGACTGTGGGCTCAACTTACTTAACAACTGCCTTACTTATCAACAGAAATTCTAGTCCCAATTGTGGCTAGTATAACTAAAGGATTACTTGTACCTACCAATCTGATACAGCTCACCTCTCTTGCCCAGGAAAGGTGAACTTTTGCCTGAATTCTTTGCCCAACCTGTTGTCCCAAGTCAGAGGACTCTAGCTAACCAATTAGTAACACCCAAACCAGCTTCCAACCTCAAATCCCAGTGACCACAGACATTAAAGCACAACACAAAGACACATACATTTCTCAAGGGTCTCAGAAAAGTAAATAGAAAAGAGCTTACTTTTTATGTAAAGTTCATCATTTTTATTGCTAAAATAGAGTTGGATTCTTTTCTACATTGGTTCAGCACAGTTTCTCCATAGGCTCTTTACTCTCAATTTTAAGGCAGCCTGCCTATTCCTCTTCCTTATTACATTGCTTTAAAAGAGATTCAGGGGAAATATTTGTGTGGTGAAACTTGTAAAGTTAATCTCCTGAAGCCACAGAGGGTTGATGTCATCGAAAGAGTCTATTATTCCTGTTTTTGTTCCCTTCTGCATAACTAAGCAGCTGCAGTCTTTTGATGCTGTGTTATAGGTTATTGGTCAATCGTTTTCTTTTTCCAATTGCAAGTCAAAAAGCTGGAATTGAACAAACACACCCTCCAGTATCGAATCCCAAATCCAGTCAAATCATCCTCTTTGAATCTCGAATGTCCACTTCAAATCAAGTCAGAGCTAATTTTTAGTGTCCTAGTAAATCTGCCATGGATATGATTAACTCTAGATCGATTTCCAAGGTCAGCTTTTCAGCAATGCTATCCAAAGCCTAGAAGAGAAAAGGGAGGTAATACCTGTAATAACAGGGAATTATCATCCCAGCAGCTGCTGCCCTCTTCCCCTGTGATCTGGAACTGCAACAGATGAAGTTAAATATAAAAATGTACTTAACTAAAAACGTTGGTCACTCAGAAGTATGTCTCTCTTCTAAGATGAGATTTGCAAGTCTCCTTAATTGATGACAAAATTAAGGAAGAAGCAAGGTATTTTCAAGCACAGGATATTCTATGCAGTTTGAATACAATGCTGATAATAATTTGAACTTTTTTTTAAACCTGGTTTCATCTTTCATCAGAAACAGAGTTCACCAGGGATTAATTGAGGATTTAAGGCCTAAAATGGAAGCCTTAAGCTTGCAAAGATCATTCACACAGTGCTTTTCTTCACTACCAATGTAGAGTCAAATACAAGTGATGCCAAAGACCTATAATTTGACTGTCCCCAAACCTATCCTTGGGTAGAAAACAATCTGAGGGACCCCTGGCAACCTCAAAGGGTAGAGTGTCTCTATACTGTATGTGCCCTCTGCAAAAAACAGTGCCTGTAAACTCAGCATAGAGGAGACACTTAGATTTTGAAACACTGCACTGTTTGTCTAATTATTGGTAATGAATTGTATATAAAAGGCTTTCTTCTGTTTTGAAATTTGAGTGCCGCTTTAGAAAGGGATGCCTCAACGTCCAACACTTGCCCCAGTGCTGAAGTTTCCAAAGACAGCTTTCATCCTTAGTGGGAGGAACTTTTTTTTTCTCCTGTGCTGCATCAATCCAAATTGATGTGTGCTTTTATAAAATAAGAACTAGTCTTGTGCTAATCATGACATAATTTCCAAGGAAGCATGTGTTTCTCTTCAAGATCAGAGGTAGGGCTACAACCTTTGAAGGGACCATTTAGTATGGGATTCCATTCAGCTTCTATGGCTCTTTTCTCATATCAGAAAAATTAAGCCTAAAAGAAAAGAGTGATAATTAACAATTTAATAATAGTTAATAATAATAATTTAGTAGATTTGTATCCCGCCTCTCTTCACCCAAAAGGGAAACTCGAGGCGGCCAAACAATACATTAAAAAACAATTCCTATACAATAAAACCAAAAACTCATTCACTCACTCAATCAAAACACTAGAGGGAATGGGGGAAACAGATGATCAGGTCCATGCTTGACAGCAAAGCCAGGTCTTCACGGCCTTGTGGAAAACAGGCAAGCTGGAGATGGTTCTGATTTCCGCGGGGAGCAAATTCCAAAGGGACGGAGCCACCACAGAGAAGGCCCTTGCCCACGGTCCCGCCAGTCGACATTGTTTCGCTGATGGTACCCGCTGATGATACGGATAGCATCTTCTTTGGAGTTTTTCTAAAAAGCAAATACAAGTAATCCTCGACGTATGACTACAATTTGAGCCCCACATTTCCATTGCTAAAGCCCAACATTTCCATTGCTAAAGAAGATAGTTTTTAAGTGAGTTTGGCCCCATTTTACGATCTTTCTGGCCACGGTTGTTAAATGACTGCAGTTGACAAGTTAGTAACATGGTTGTTAGTAACACGGTTGCTAAGTGAATCTGGCTTCTCCATTGACTTTGCTTGCCAGAATTGTCCGGAGCTCCGGGGGCAGACCATTGCCAGAAGTTTTAAAAAGGTGATCACATGACCCGGGGACACAGCAAGCATCATAAATATGAGCCAGTTGCCAACCATCTGAATCTGATCATATGACTGTGGGGATGCTGCAACAGTCGTGAGTGTGAAAAATAGGCATGCTATTTTTTCCAGTGCCTTTGTAATTTTGATTGGTCACTAAACAAATGGTTGTAAGTCGAGAACTACCTGTATACCTTCCTTTCAAATCCCTCCCTCTTGTGGTGTTTTCCCCATGTGCTTCCTGTCCTATCGCATGTTTTTAACATGACAGTAGTGAGCAATTTTACAGGTGGGCTCTGCATGGCCAGGGTTCCGCATGGCCTCTCAGCAAACTTCAATTAGTACATTTCCCCAGAAGACCAACTCAAAACCAACTAGAAACTGTACAGGAACAAGGGGGTAACTTTGGAGAAGGAATGCAAGGACTGTTATGAGAAAGAGAATGACAACTGACCTTAATTTTGTTTGGGAGCAGAGCAGGGGTAGGTTTCTACCGGTTCGTACTGGTTCTCTAGAACTGGTTATTAACTTTCTAAGCAGTTTGGAGAACCGGTTGTTAGAAGAAATCTCCTTTTGTTTTTTCCCACTTTACAGGGATAATCCTGTAAGGAAGGCAGGAAGGAAGCATTATGGTGTTGTTTAGAAACTGCCTCGCCTATTACATTCTTTGCAGTATGATAGACTTACTGCCTCTTTCTCTGGAGTTTTTTCTTTGCTGATTTTCTTAAAGGGGAGGGTTGTTTGGTTTTTTTAAAGGGGAAGGGTTGTTTAAAGCTTTTTACCCTGCTATGTTGGGAGGAAATAATTGAACAATGAACCAGAGCTGCCAGAAACAAGCTTTTAATGACAAGAAACCAAGATGAGTGACATTCAGCAAGGCTTCTTGGCTGGCTAGAAAGATTGACATTCAAATGTGAGTTTACATACCCTTTCTGAGTTTTGTTCTAAAACTGTTTTTTGGTGATGTTTAATTCTGTGCTTGGTGACGTTTAATCCTGTGTTTATTGATGGGATAATATTCCCTATTCAGCTTTGTTTGGAAGGAAAAAGGTTAATCTCTGTTCCTGGAAAGAAACTGGGTTTAGAAATCTGGCTAATTCCTGTGTCTATTTGTTCTGGTAATGAGCAAGAGCTGGCTGCTGATAATTATCATTGCATTTTTAACTATTTTAATTCCTCAAAGTGCTCTGGCACCCTGCCTGATTTGTAACTCCAGCTTGCAGATCTTTTCAATCTAATGATTGGTAATTAGGACAGCTTTTTGCAAGCAAATAAGCTTTTAGTATTTTTGTACAGGTAATCCTTGATTTACAACAGTTCATTTAGTGACCATTCAAAATTAGAGTGGCACTGAAAAAAGTGACTTATGACCATTTTTCACACTTATGACCATTGCAGCATCCCCATGGTCATAAAAGGCCATGTTGGCCACGCCCAGTCACATGACTACTTAGCCACACCCACTAAGTCACACCCACTGAGACGCACCCACAGAACCAGTTGTTAAAAAATTTGAAACCCACCCCTGATGGGTAAGTTTCACTTTCTCTACGTGAGCATCTAAGTAACACCCACATTCCTTAGATTAGGATAAGGCGGAGACACTGTTTCAGCTGGGTTAACATATTGATAACCAGGCCAGCATTTGTACGGTGACAGAGAAATTGGCCAGACAATTGACTGGGTCTGAAAGGAAAAGTAAGTTGTAAATCTAAGTAAGGCAAATTAAACCTTGCATTAAGAAAGCAGTAAACATGATGCCAGAATAAATTTAACAATTGTGTTTGGACACCTTTTTAAAATGTTTGGCTTCAATCACAGGGGTGTCGTTGAGTGAAGCTTCAATCCCACTGTCCCAACCACTATCTTAAATCCCTGGCCCAGAGACTCCATATTCATCTATGACCTGTATGTGATTAGCTGGTAAATCATAACCTCTAATCTCAGAAAATGGGTTAATTTAGCTGAGTAACCAGATCAATTTGAAAATTGTTGGAGAAAGTGACTCTTAGAATTAAACTGAATAAGCAGAATTGTAAGGTCTCTGGCCTGCTAAATCCCTCATTGGCAAATATTTATTTGTTTGTTTGTTGGGTTTTTTTACTTACTTATCCATCCATTCCTTTCTTTCTTCCTCCCTCTTTTCCTTCCTTAATTCCCTCCCTCCTTCCTTCCTTCTTCCTTCCCTCCTTCCGTCCCACTCTCATGCATTCATTCATTCTTTTTTCCCTTCTTTCCTTCCTTCCCTCCCTCCCTCCTTTTCTTTCCCTCCCTCCTACCTTCCATCCTTCCATTTCCATCCTGCTTTTTCCATCCTTAAAAATAATCCTAAATATAAATGTTCTAGGAATAATGATTTTTTAAATGTACCAGCTCAACATAAAGAGGCATTTAAATTTTCAGACTTCAGTGTGCAGATTAAGTTGCTACACCTTTATTCGGACAAATAAATCTTAATTCAACAAGACAGTATAATCTAGAGGGAGGGAGGGAGGAAAGGAAGGGGGAAGGAAGGGAGGAAAGGATGGTGATTGGGGGGAAGAAAGAAAAGAAGAGTAAACTGGATCTCTCCTTCTCACCATATTCGTCCACCTCAAAGCTGTATCCTGCAACTTTCTTGGAGTCCTTCTCTACCACCACTTTGTAGGTGCCCAAGAGGGGATCGGAAGACAGAGAAT
The DNA here is from genome assembly GCA_027560395.1 of Boaedon fuliginosus. Classification (NCBI taxonomy): domain Eukaryota; kingdom Metazoa; phylum Chordata; class Lepidosauria; order Squamata; family Lamprophiidae; genus Boaedon; species Boaedon fuliginosus. Next base: position 299,313 of record JANHGC010010048.1, on the reverse strand, counting down.
AGGAAAGCTGGATTATGCCCAACGGAGTCTCCACATCTCTCCACTGGAACACCCGGTTGTTTTTGGCATCCTGGAAAGAACAAGGGAACAAGTTCCAAAGTTTGTCCATAACCCAGAATTGTTCTAGAATCAGTGGTTCATGACCCGGACAATGTAGTCCTACAATCCCATTCTCCAAGCTCTATTATTATTGTAGTTGGATATGACAGCCTTCCCGAAGCCCACATATGTGTTGGGATTAAACTCTCAAAATCTGCACCCAAGCAAAGACAATTTGCTGTGCTGGCTGGAAATTCGGGGAGTTGTACTGCCTAATTTTCTGAAGGCCCCAAGTTGGAGAGGGTGGCTGCAGGTCTTAGAGCCCTGGTGGCACAGTGGTTCGAATGCAGTACTGCCTGCTACTTCTGCTGCCTATAATTTGGTAGATTGAACCCCACCAGGCTCAAGGTTAATTCAGCCTTCCATCCTTCCAAGGTGGGTAGAATGAGGACCCAGATCACTGGGGGCAATATGCTGACTCTGTAAACCACTTAGAGATGGGGGTAAAGCCCTATGAAGTGGTATATAAGTCTAAGTGCTGTTACTATTAGCAAGAAAGCTCTACCATTAGATAAAGGGATGTTCGAGCTCAGATTATACAACTATGGGAATCTGGGACATAGTTCCTTGAATACTTCAACAACTTTAGAGCAACTAATTTAAGAAAGAAAGTGAAACCAAAAAAGCCTGGCTGGTTGCCAGGGCACTGCATTACTCCAGAGGACCACTAGATGGAAGGAATGTGTTTACTGAGTAGCTCACCATTCTGTTGCCATCTAGTGGACATCTTGAGGAGTTGCCACCCAGAAATGGTAGCAGTAAACCAGGGGTCAGCAACCCGCAGCTCTAGAGCCGTATGTGGCTCTTTCATCCCTCTGTTGCAGCTCCCTGTCGCTAGTCGGCTCCACAATTGATAGGGCTTTTAGTTAGGAAAGGTAGAGGTAGGAGGAGACACAATGGTAGGGGAACCGGACTTCCAGACGGCTCCAGAATTGAATGGGGGGCTTCCAGTTAGGACCTTTGTGGCTCTTGGAGTGTTTAAGATTGCCAACCCCTGCACTAAACCTATGAACTATTTTATGCAGGAAGTTGATTCATGTTTTTAGTTGATTTCCTTGATCGATGCTACTGTTTCTGGGATCAAATGCAAGGAGAGGGCTCTTATTCAGCCCAATTCCTAGTAAAGAAGATAGGAACGGACCTGTCAAAGACAAAATATCCCTCATTTCCCAACAGCATTCATTTTGCTGCTTTGTGGGACTCTGTGAAATAGCCCCATTCTTAACAAAGTGAAATGGGACTCGATATCAGCTATTTTAATCATCTCTCTCCCTCGCCACCAAGAGAATTCCTTGTATCATTTTCTGGGCAACAATCCGGAAACGGTTGGTCATTTTGACTTCCCAAGAGCCTGCAGCCCTCAGATTTCCTGGCGGCCTCCCATCCAGAGATTAATGAGGCCCAATCAGCCATGGAGCTGGCACTGCTATGGCCTTTCAGCACATACCTGGATGTATACAACTGGAAACTGTGGAGACAAAAAAAAAAGCACAGGAAAATCAGACACCAAGGAATGAAAATGAGGATAGAAGAAAAGAGTAGGTAGAAAAAAGGGACATGGGCTCCAAAGGTTTTAGCAACCGGTTCTCTGTCCGGTTGCTGGGTAGGTGCAGCCCTGGTGGGAGTGGCCTAGTCAGCTTCCTGCACCATGGGGGGGAGGTGTTTTCACCCTCCCCAGGCTCCGGAGGCTTTTCTTGAGCCTCCAGGAGAGTTAAAACGGCCTCCCCTGGGCTCTGAAGGCCCCCTGGAAGCTGGAAATGGGCCCGTTTTTTGTTCTCCCCAGGCTCTGGAGGTTTTCCTCAAGTCTCCAGGAGGGCGAAAATGACCTCCCCCAGGCTCAAAAGGCCCCTTCTTTGCCCTCCCTGAGCCTCCATGCAGGCGCTGCACTTATCTGGCATCCAAAATGGATCGCATGGAGACTCCTGGGAGGGGAAGGGTAG
>JANHGC010010048.1:286242-297174 GCA_027560395.1 Boaedon fuliginosus | reverse complement strand
GAAGGATACCATGATCAATGGTATCGAATGCCGCTGAGAGGTCAAGAAGCACCAGGATGGAGGGAACCCCCCCATCCTGGGCCCGCCAGAGATCATCCACTAGTGCGATCAAAGCCGTCTCAGTGCTGTAACCGGGCCTGAAGCCTGACTGCAAGGAATCTAGATAATCAGATTCATCCAAGGCACGCCGAAGCTGAAGCGCCACCACCTTCTCAACAACCTTCCCCAAAAAGGGAAGGTTGGAAACAGGACGAAAGTTGTTTAAAACAGTCGGGTCCAGGGAGGGCTTCTTGAGGAGGGGCCTAACCACAGCCTCCTTCAAGGCATGCGGGAAGAAATAACTTATAAATCTATATATATAAAACAGAAGTCTAGTGGTGGTGGTGGTGTGTGTGTGTGCTCTATACAAACCCACACCCCTGCACCAATACCTTTCTCAGTGTTGCGAAATCAGCACTGGGGCGGGTCATAGGCTTATTTTCCCCCTATTTCCCCCTCAGAAAGCATGGCAAAGGGGACCCCTCCACCATCAGCAAAAACAGCAGGAAAACCTTCTACTGAGCATGTGCAGGACATAGCTGTGGCAAGTGTGGGAGGGGGAAGGACGAGCACTCTGCAAGCTTCCAATTTAGCACCCCAGAAAGGCCGGAGAAGACATCTGAGGTAGGTTTTAAGACTCCATTTTTTTCAAATGGACCTTAATTGAGGCAAGGGGAAGAGGCGAGAGGAGGAACATTCTGCAAGGCTCCAATTCAGCCCCAAATGGACTTCAGCTGCTTGCACCATTCTGGCACAAATATATTTTCTTTCAAAAAATAAAAATAAAAAAAAGGCTGCATCATCAGTTAGTAGTCAATAAAAGCAGCACAAGCCTTTCTCCACTTCTTCTGCCTAACCGCTTTGCCTCTAGATCTGTTACTGGGACAATCATATTTTCCAATGAACGGTAGGGTTTTTCTGCTGGAAATTAAATCACTGAACTTTTTTTCCTCATGTTTATTTTGGTTCTAATAAAATTAATCCTCAGACACATGGGGATGCGTCTTATTTCATCTTGAAGTGTCTTTCTCTTATTTCATCTCATTCTGCCTTTCATAACTTTTAACTTCATTATATTGCTACAATTTCCCCATCTTTAAAGAAGGACTGGAAAAAAAACCTCACTCAATGTGCAATTATAGGCATTTTCTCTTAATAGACACCGTTCTGTCTATTTACACTGTTGTGTAAATTTTTCCTAACCTATGCTTTATTTTTGTAGGCAAGTGAAATGAGAAAATTTTGAGTTATAAACTTTGGAAAACTTTAGATATCTCCAACTTCATTTTCTATATAACTGCATTTTAATTCACGTAAAAATTCAGGAAATGCAAAATGGGGAAGAAGTTTCTGCTCTTAATATTATTTTTTAAAAAACTTGATTCACAGATTACGTACCAAAAGAAAAAAAAAAACCAAAGTCTTATTTTCAACATCTGCAGTACTCCTTTTACATTTGCAAACTGGCACTTTTCCATATCTGAAGCCCTAAGAAATAGCAGGCTGACTGAATAATGTACATGTTTCTGTCAAGCATCCTGGCTTGCCTGCTGTAATATTACTATTATTTATTATTTACATATTTAATGATGTTATTGCCATTATGCACTGTTAGCCTGACTAATTGTAATGCAATAAACATAATTTACAAGTATGTACATAATCAGCCCTTACTGGCAATACCTGAAGCAGCTGCAGTTTTTCTATCACAATCCCTTTAAAAGTGATATCATCACGATACGTGTCTGTTTTGATCATCATAGGCATCAAGTGACCTACATAGAATCAATTTTGTCTTTTTAATGAGATGTGATCAAAGCTATAATTAGGCTATGATTATCTTGTTTTGAACTGAATATCACAGAGAGAAAAAGTAAAATCCCACGTACAGAAGGTATTTGCAAAGAAAGACAGCTGCTCTGACTACATATAGCTTCTTCTTTTTTAAAAAGATAGATTGCTTTGGAAACCCTCACTTTTCAAAATAATAATAATAATGTAATCATAGCTTAACCTTACGTATAGACCTAAACAGTTTGGTCCTTAAATAAGGAATTGTGTCAAAATGTAGGCACAAAACACAGAAAATAAGGAACTGAACTATGTTCTAGGTATAAATCAGATATCCTGATCCTGCAGATGGCTATAGTTTAGGGGTGGCAAACTTAATTGATCTAGCATTTGCTTTCCATACAAAAGTTTTTTTCTTCAATCTTTGATATCTCCAGTAAAAAAAACCCTACAGCTGCCGGTCTATGCAGCTGCCGGTCTATGCAGACGATAAGAGGTGGACCAATGATTTCATTTAAAATAAGGTAACTTTTTATGTTTCTAAATTCAGAAGTATAAAATTGCAAACCTAAAAATCAACTGAAACTGTTCTCATATCTTATTGAGATGAATAAATGGTTCTGTTTCCGCCAAGCTCATTCACTTACTGACCAATTTGAGCAAGTGCTATGTAGCCAATTTGATCTGCTTATGCACATCCGTCGCTAACAGCAACCGCATAGTTTAACAACTCTGATAGGGAAAGTGAGATGAGAGACACAGGCCCAAGGGCCAACCAACTCCAGGGAGGAAGAGTTTCCAGCTATAACCATAACACATCAAGGAGTGCTAGAAACACTTTAAGGTTTAAAAAGATTGGCTCAGGGATGAGACTCCAACTGGGATTAAAATGGGAACCAGAAGCCAGTGCTGAGCAAAGCAGATGCTTATTAGAACTGGCCTTCTGCTAAGCATTTTGCAAAAAGAGGCAACCAAATCGGAATTGTAGTTCTGGAGAAGTAGAAGTTCAGGCTCGTAGGTTCACACAAAAGAGAATAGTGTTGTGAGTGAATTTTAGGGAACAAGATATTCATAATAGGAGAAACTGAATAGCCTCTATACTCTTGAGAATGATGCAGAGGCTCTTTTATCCTGCAATTCTATCTGTTTTCCTGGGAGTAAACTCAGTGTCAATGCATGGTGCCTTTCTCCAGAGTAATTATTGTTGCAATCAGTTGTTGCCTAATTTAGCTAATAACTTTGATCCTGGATCATGTACAGATCGGTGAGATTTAATAGAGACCCCAAGTTCTATCAAAGAAAGACAACCATTGTTATTCTAATACATAAGAGATAAAGAAGGGTGATTTTATTAGAAGCTGTTGACTTTCTTTTCACTCCAACCCTTTCTATTTTGCCTTTTTCCAAAATGTATATTATAGACATTTAAGTTAAAGATGTGTTACTTAAGATAATCGATAATATAAACCAGCCTTATGAGGATTGGGATGGTTGACTTCTGACAGTCAATGTTTTGATTCTGAGGAAAGTAAAACATCTTTAAAAAAACCATTTATTTCCCTTTACATTTGGTCAATAATTTTAAATGAGAAGGGGGGGAAAGGCTTGAGATCTCATCCCTATCTTTCAGCTGTTTTCTATTAAATATGCTTTTGTTGAATACTTATCTTTTGCACATGGAAAAGTTTTGGCTACCTTTATTAAAATATCAATATTTCTACCTAACAGGCATGGTTATAACTGGCTCTGAATAAGGTTGGATTGCTTAAGTATCAATGTAATGATGTCGGTACTACAATTTTATTACTAGGATGTTACAATTATTGATTATAGATAATCATCAACATTTTAGATCTCTGATTTTCGTAAGAGTATAACCGGCTCCAGTGGGGAACAGATAATTTTAAGATATATATTTTAATACTTCATGTTCAAAGCAAAATACCTGACCACTAAATAGAGCATGTCTTTTAACTCTACTTTGACCTGTGTGTGTGTGTGTGTGTGTATGGCCCGTCAGGAAAGTAGAGGTACAAGCCTATGGTTATCCTATTGGCCATGAACTCCTACACAACTCGTGACCCATCTATCTGCCTCTCAGGCATGGAGGTAAAAATACTTCCATATATAGAGACTCCAACACTATTCTAATTTTCTAGTTTGATATATTTTGCCTTATATAGGTGATTATTTTGTTATTTGATTGGGATTTAATATATTGCTTTCTTCAAACTTCTTAAACCAGAGGGTGCAGACTAACTAAAAAATGTCATTATTTGGCAAGTGATTAGCACAATCTGTTTGACAGTATATGTTTCTGCTGCATCAAGATGAACTAATTTAACTTTTAGCTGGCTATTTCATGAGCAAGGAAGTAGGAGGACTGCAATATATTCTTTCTATGCTAAGTAAAAAGTGGAGAAGGAACTGCATTGAGTAACATTGTTCTCTTTACAACCAGAGGAAGGAAGCAATGGAATTTTTCTCAATTCATGTTACTTCCATGAAATTTCTCCTTTGGGATGCTCGTTTAATTAAAATAGCATGTATGCCAACATCAAAACCTGGCCAGAGCTTTAAAAACTAATCTCAGATTTAATAAAAAAAATGGAAAAAAAACCCTAGTCCAGCCATAATGTGGGGGGCTTTTATGCATCTTTTAAAAAGAACCTAATAAAGACTCAGGGCAGATCTGTTTCTTCTAGTTACAAAGTTTATTGCAGTGAAATCTAATGCAGATCTTAAAATCAGCATTCACTTTCCTTCCACACACATGGCTTCTTTTAAACTTTTATACAATTGAGTATAATTATAACGTTGAGTTTATACTTTATCCCTTTCTTATTCATGCATTTGGAAATTGTAAAAAAAAATGTTTAAGTCCATGAGCCATTAAATCAAGCAGCACTTGAGTATCATATGTTTGCAGCTGTATAAAATATAGTGATGTTGTGAATATCCTCAATCTAAGAGGTCTCTTTAGGACAAAAATGGACTTGCCCCAACAAGGAAGGGGACTGGAATTTCAGGATATAGGAAATTTCATATCTTAGCAGTACCAAGTGTTATCAGAAATAGAGCCTAAATCTTAGAAAATTCCAGATTATTGGTAAATGAGGCTTGATGGAATACTCCTCCATGCAAGAAAACTAGATATCACATTAAAATTCCAGCTGAGTTTCTATGGCCGCCTCGAGTTCCCCTGGAAGGGGTGAAGAGAGGCGGGGTATAAATCTAATAAATAATAATAATAATATGGATAAGTGTCTGCATCAGGGGTTCCCAACCCCCAGCCTGTGGCCCACTACCGGGCCATGGCCCCTTCAGAACGAGATTGCAGAAGTGGCAGGTGAGTGCATGTGCATGAGCAAAAACTCCACATATGCGAACAGTCGGCACAGCCTGCATTTGTGCAAGTGGCGTGTGTGCGTGTCCACCACTTGCCCAAATGGAGCTGCATGTGTACTTGCCTGCCACTCACTACCATGTTCTCTCCACCCCTCTGCTGGTCTGCAAAGCCAGAAAGGTTGTAGACCACTGGACTTCATCAGTGATGATATTCTAACCAGTTTGCATAATTGCTAGGTTGCGCTCAACCAGAATGAATATCAGCGCTGACCATGTCCATCTGCCCCATTCCAGCAGCACCAGCTGAGCAAGGTATGCTCTGAAGTGGCATGTGGACTCCGTGATCTTACAGCCAGTTAAAACTGGCCACCAGGACACACGCTGCCGAATCCAACTCCCCCTCATTGCTTCGCAGGCAGCATGTTGTAATTGGCCTGCTTTTCTCCAAGAGAACAACTCTTGGCTCTTTTATACAGTGTGATAAGGTCTTGCTCAGATAAAATCTATAAACATATCTGCACTGGATTTAAGAGTCTGTGGAGATCAAGTCTGAATAAAACAATTCAGCAATTCAAATGCCTAAAATATAAAGATTCTTTGCTGATTCCCTTACTCTCCTGGCTGATGGTAGACCAGCAAGGTTCTCACCGATCAAACTGTGATGCATGCAGCTAGTTTATCTGATGCACTGAGAATATACTGCCATATCGATATTTTCTTTAGAAAAGAACTAGAGATTAATAGAGATTTTCTAATGCTATGGGATAGTTACACCTTTATATTATCCAGATAGTAAGGGGACAGGTAGTCCTTGACTTACAACAATTCATTTAGTGACCATTAGAAGTTACAATGGCACTAAAAAAAAACCTTAAGACCGTTTTTCACACTTACTACTTTTGCAGCATCCCTATGGTCTTGTGATCAAAATTCTGACAACTGACTCATATTTATGATGGTTGCGGTATCCTGGGGTCATGTGATCACATTCTGACAAACTAAGTCAATGGGGAAGCCAGATTCACTTCAGAACATATTACTGACTTAAAAACTGCAGTGATTCACTCAACAACTGTGGCAAGAAAGGTCATAAAATGGGGTGAAATCCACTTAATAACTGTCTCACCTAGTAACATAAATTTTGCGCTCAATTATGGTCATAAGCCAAGGACTACTTGTATTGGTTCTCAGTTGGCATTCATGAGCTGGAGGCAAGTGATGTCTTTCATTGGCATTCAAAAACATTTAGGTTATGACTTTGGTAGACTTCTATAGGCAACTGATGGCTTCCCTAATTTCCCCAGTGAATCTAAAGTGAACACATGATTTCTCTGACAAGAAAGGTGGTGTATGGGGAGTGTGTGTGCGCACGTGTGTGTGCGCATGTGTGTGTGATATATGCTACTGGAAACTTTAGGTTCCTATAATGCCATGAAGTTCAAATTAAAAAAGGAATGAGAGAGGGAATAAAAATCCTGTTGCTATAGTATTCTATCAATTAAACATTAAGAAAATATACGGCATTGACAGGTTTGGTGGTTTGCTGCTAGCTGTTAGATAGAAAAATGTATTCAAAAGTTTAAATATATATTCCATGTTCAATTATTCTTATTAGGGTCTCGGCTTTAAAATATTAGTGTCAATTATTATGTATATATCTTGTCCAATAATATATAAGTATTATAGTTCCTGAATCATTATTTGAAACTATATATGTCATGTCTGATGTGAAAAAAACAACAGGTAAATGAATGTCTACATTTCTCCTGCAATAAGCCCAGGCCTAGGCAAGAGAAAAAGTTCAGAAATAAATGTGGATTAATATTTTAGATGAAATCTAGCAGGCTCCTGGAGTGACAAAGCCTTCCAAGCTCAGAAAGCCAAAACTAATTTCAGAGTGACTTACCCTAAAACAAGTTGAATACAATTAGACATAAGGTTGTTCAAATGTGAAACTTTGTTGAATAAATGGTCTTAGTTCCAATAAACATTTAGTATCAATCAATCAGATTATTACAGTCATAGACCAGAGACCAGAACAAACAAAAACATTCAGTAAATATACAATTAAAAATTATAGTATAAAATAATACGTAGTATTGTCATCAACATTTGCACATTTATTAATCAAACAAAAATAGTTTGGGTACTATTGATTGATCAACGCGATAGAAATAAAAACATCTGGAAGAATGGGGTGAACTTTCCCAAAACTTGTTTTACCACAATGCAACACCTTTTATAATGAGATACATGGGTTGTATCATTATAATGGCTTTGTCAGCTGTTTAAAAAAATAATTAATTGGAACATTTGTTGAAATAATATGAGTCCAGGATGAATTTTCTGTCAGTTTTCCTCCCCAGATTCTATTTACCTTTTAATGTGAAAATGAGATTGGTGTTTAACGATCACGTTCTTTAAAATCCTGGGTACCCTTTTCATCCATTTGCAGCATAAATATTTGAGGTTCCTGTAAAACAGGACAACTTTTTTTTATTCTTCATGAATCAGCCCCTATATTTGAAACAAATCGTTGCGGCAACAAGGAATGACAGCCTGACAGCCTAGAAGGTTATTAATGGCAGTGGCAGCCTGCAAATCAAAAATCATGCCAGTGCATCTGTATGAATGGCAATTTGTGCTCCACTGAATAACCACAAAGCCCCTACTCCCCCACCTCCAAACACTGGAACAGTTGGTGGAGAGAGAAGGAAACATAAATATGAATTGTTTTCCCAATGGGAAAGATGCCCCAAATGTATTTGGTTAAGTTAGGAGAACAACAACATGCACAAATTTGCTAAATCACCAGTCCTACTGACTTTTGCAGTCACAGATGAAATCTGTAATTCTACTATGGAAAGAAAATCATTTATATTGTTTTTTTTTAATTATTCACCCTTCATGAAATTCAAGACTACCAAATAGTTAGATACTGCCATTTGTTACCTTCTCTGTGCCCAATGAAAAGGAAGGAAAATAACATCTTGGTTTGAATATTGTACAATATTTTAGTATCACAAGTTAGGTTACAGTTAAATGATGGATTTTTGGGGTATAATGAGAGGTAAAACTAGACTTTCAGGAAGGAAAATAATTCACATTTTTTTAAAAAAAGTTTGTATCAAGCCTTACCAACACTGGTCGTCTCTAAGGTACCTCTTGATTCTGTTATACAGACTGCACCTTACAATTCAAGTTAGGCCTTGAGAAATTAAAAAGAATAAAGAAATAAAAAGAGAAAGCTTTTGACAAACCATACAGAAATAAGATTAACACTTGTGAACATACAAGGAAAAAGTACTTCATTTACTTTGCATTTCTTTATTTATACATACAAAAGCCTTTTGGTGACTTTTGGGATTCTGGAGCAAGCTTTTCATGTGAGAAAGTGTTGTTTCCTGAAAAGCTTATTCCCTTACACTTGTCTTTTGATAAATTAAGCGCTGACAGGAACCTACTTTCAAAACAAAACAGAACAAAAAACCCTCAGCTGGTTGCTGCCTAGTTGTAAGCCGATAAACTATTAAGGAGGATTTTTGTTTTTTTAAGTATGATTGATCAATCCCTATTCAGAATTCCAGACTGTGTGAGTAATTCCAGGAGGCAAAAAGCACATAATTAATCACCTGACAATAAAATTTAATTGCTTCAGGTTTGTTAACATGGTAGTTTGGTTTCATTGGGTCGGGTCCTGATTTGCTGATTTGGTAAATAAACCAGTTCAGCTGAGACTGATTCAGACGTAGCCTGATTGACATGGTTCCAAATTTGTAGAAAGATTCTGGAGGAGTTTGAAGTTTTATGCCTGCCACTCTTTTTTTTTTGGAGGCGGGGGGAATGCATGAATACACTAACTTTTAAAAACTTAAACTGGCTAGTTTAAAACAATTGTATTGGCATATGTTTTTGAAGGAACAGAGTCCTCAATTTTAGAAGCTAGGCATGAATATTAGGTTTCTTTAAAAAAAAAAATTTAAAAAAGAGAAAGCTATTTATAATCCCTCCCCCCGCCCCCCCTGAGATTGCATTTGTACGATTCACTGTTCCTTTTGTGCAGGTAAAGTTTGCTAGTTTTCAGACCGAGTTGGAAATCAAGGGGACGGTTTCTGAAACACTTACACACTGTTGAACAATTTCACAGAAAGCAAAAGGGACTGAAATGGTGTGCGTTCATAAGAAATCTTTCAAATTATGACAGGAGAAGATGAATTGGATTTTGAGCCACAAACCATAAAGATCGATTTGGAGATTGAGAGAAACTTCTACTTGGTGTGGGTCCGTGCTTTTGAGTCAATGCTGACTCTGTGAAACTGCCCTGACAAGACTCTGCAGGGGTTTCTTGGCAAGATTGTAGGCCCTTTTTTTGTGGGGTTGATAGGGAAGTGATATGCCCAAGTTTACTTAGCTGGTTTTGTGCCTTAAGTAGGACTAGAATTCATGGTTTCCCAGTTTCTAGTGTGGTGCTTTAACCACTACTACATCAAACAGGCTCTCTCATTGTAATTTCATTAAAGAATAATCAGCGGCAAGGTTGTTGTTCGCATAAGGCTGGAAGAATGGAAATATTCCATTGGAAGATAGATTAATAAATAAAATCCTGGAATGTGCGGAGTTTGACAATTTAACAAGAATGTTGAGAAATAAAGGGGGAAAAGTATATAGCGATCGTTGGGAGAACTGGTATAAATGTCTAAAAAGGAGATAGCGTAGCTAGAGAACAGTAGGAGTATATGAAAATATGGGGAATTTAATTAATACTTACTTGTGAGTCTACACACCGTTTCTGCAAAAATTATAAATACAGTATAGTATATTTTTCTCTTTTTCTGTTTTGTAGATAATGTATATAAATGTAAGTTTATGTATCTTGATATTTGTTTATGTCTTTTTTTTAAATAATAAAGTATTTTAAAATAATTTTTTTAAAAAACTATTAATCAATTCTACATAATTCAATTCATGTTAATACTATTAACAATCTCTATTAACTTTTAAGTTGCTCTAATTTTATACTTCAATATTTGTCCATCTCTATCTGTCTTCTTTTATTCTTTTATTCCATACATTCTCTTCAGTATCATAAACAAAATATTTCATTATTTAATGAAATAGGTATAGAATAGGTAATATTTTTATAGGTAATATAATTTTATAGGTAATATAATTACCTAACTTCTATAAATTTCTAGTCCTTTTATTTTTATGTATTCAACTGTTTCTGCTCTCTAACTTGTTTCTGCCTTAAGTTTACAATCAAACCGTGTAAAGGTTTAAATGGCCATTTTCCTTAACCATCTTCTCTTCTCCACCTCAAGGTAATCAGTTCCATCTTCTAATTCTTCTCCCATGCTTCTCAGCTTTGTCTCCGCCCCCAGCTGTGTCTTTCTTATTCAGTCTGAATGTTTCTTCCTCCAAAGTCTTTTATTGCCGGTTTTCCTCTGTGTCTGCCCTTATCACAGTCTCTTTAAAAATGTACTACTGTCTCACCAGTTGTCATCTGTTGTATTTTCTTTCTTCTTTCTTTTTTTTGTTGTTTTATTAGTCCTCCTTTTTGCTTCAATCTTTGTTGTTTAAGTTGTTGGGATGGCCAATCCATCTGTTCCCTCTATTCTTTTTGCTTGTCTTTTATCTTTTCTTTCTTTTCCTCATTCTCTTTCTCTTCCTCATTGTTGTTTCCTTTGCTGATTTAACTGATCCTTTTTTCTGTCTTAATCATATTCTGTTTGTTTTGCTGAATAGTCCATTTTC
>JANHGC010010048.1:273704-286046 GCA_027560395.1 Boaedon fuliginosus | reverse complement strand
CTCCACCCCCACACCCCCACATATCATATACACCCTTGTGAGAGCCACAAAGTGGGCAAGAGGCCAGCATTAAACAGTGAATGGTGGTATTGGAGTCAAGGGATCAAGTAGTTTGAAGAGGTAATTTGAAGTATCAGATATGTTACACTCATAGCACATAGCAGGGTACTTCTGTTTGTTTGTGAAGGGGTTGTGCAGAATGTTGGAGAACTCTCAAAGTAGAAAGAGAAAATAAGACAGAAAAAAGTTACTATTTATGAATGGAGAATGATCAAACAAAGGAGAGGGGAAGAGTTATAAAGGGGTCAGAAAGTTGGCAAAACTGAGGGAAGGATGAACTTGACAGAATAACTTGGTTGCATGATGTTAAAGAAAGGGGAAGAAATCAGAAGGTGTGTAAAAGTATAAGGGACAAGGAAGAATCAGAGTTTGACAGAGGAACTGAGATTCTGTTATATCTGCCTTGCAAGAAATAAAGTTTGCTTATATGTTACAGAGGATTCTGGATAAAATGGATTATATGGATCTCTCCCAATCAGATTTGAGTCCTGGCTCTGAGATAGAAATTAGATTGACTGTTGTTCTAGAGAATATGAGATGCGTCTTGGATAAGGTGAGTGTGTCCTTCTAGATCTTGTTAGATCTCTCAGAAGTAAAAGTGCAATCTGATTTCTGCTGATTGAATCTGCACCTCCTAAAAGGTCTAAAGGTTGGACAACTTGTGTCACAGTGTTTCATTTCTTCTTGAGTATGAGTCCAGTCAATACTGGTGGGGTATAAGAAGTCATGATCTTTGCTAGTCCTTTGTGAATTGCTGCAGAGTACAGTTTTCCTCCCATATAATTTAACAGTTGTACCAAACAGTTGGTGTGTCAATTTGGATGTCAAAATATATGAATTATACCTAGTGGTACTTCTCCTGACTGGGCTGAGCAGAAGATGGGGAAGAGACCAAAACCCAGTGTTTGGAGGCAGCATTTGATAGATCTGATGAAATTGACTCAACCCACAAGACCAAACGGCTCAGTCTTAACTCAATCTTGGCTGTTAATGGGCTTGTACTCTTTTGGAAGTAGCATGATCTGATGTTTTTCATGGACTTAGCAGTCCTTCAAGGATCAATAGGTGAAACCACAGTCAGGGGAATCTTTCCCCATTTTTGATCAATCCTCCCAATATGACCATTCTTGGAACTGGAGTTCTGGAGTGCTGGAGCACGCACATGTGTTCTCATTACCTGCCACCTGTAATGTCTGTACTTGAGGTTATTTCTGAAGATTACTCTGAAATTGGTTCAATATGCAATTGCCCACTTCATGATGTGTGACAACAGTTTTGGCTGAATAACATGTATTGGTTGGTTGAGAACAGGCTTCTGAGAACAATTCAAAATGCAGCTGCTGATAACCTTTATAGCATGGTTTTCACTACGTTTGGGACTGTATATTCCAAATAGAGTTTGCCAATCTTGGGTATGTCTTTGATTTCCCTTCCAGTGACATGAGGTGGGTGGGATCCCCAAGGCGGACATTTTCCATGGATCCCAACCCAAGAAATAATATATCTCTGCCTGTACCCGAGGGCAGGACAAGAAGCATTCAATAGAAACTTACCAAAGAGAGATCTAGAACTAAGAAGAAATCTCCTGACAGTGAGTACAATTAATCAGTGGAACAGCTTGCTTCCAGAAGTTGTGGGTGGTCCATCACTGGAGTTTTTAAAGAAGGGATTGGGCAGCCATTTGTCTGGAATGGTATAATGGTATAGGGTCTCAATAAAGGAGAATATTTGTAGCTCAAGGTTGAAATGAGGGGGTCCTTGGTGCTCTCTGAGCTTGATTGTTTTTTTTTTTTTTGCAGATGTTTCATTATCCAAATTAGGTTATAGGATCTCCTGCTTCAAAGGTAGTTGGATTTGGAAGACCTTCAAGGTCCCTTCCAACTCTGTTATACTGTTACTGAAATAATAAAATGTCAAGGATATATTTCTTCAGTATAGGACAAATAAGGAGAAGTGTGACTTTCGCAAATACCAGAGCTGTTCCAGATCTTCTAGGATTACAATTCACAGAACCTCTAGCAAGCACTGGCACCAAGCTGATGTACAGTTTACAAATATATTGTGTGTAAAAATCCAACTGAATCATTACGGAACTTGAAGCTAATGATATAAGCCCACATGCATTTTGGTCTGCTATATGATCAAGATACCTTAGAACAGTGATGGCTAACCTTTTCGGCACCGAGTGCCCAAAGTGCATGCACATGCATCCCCAAAATACAATGTGTGCACATCCTCCATGCATGTGCCCTGCCCCATGCATGAGTGCGCATCCCCATGCATGCACTCCACACACACCCATGTGTGGCAGAGACCCAAAGACCAGCTGTCAGCAGGAGACGTGCACGCATGCTCAGTGGAGCTGAGGTGGGGCGACAGCTCGTGTGCCCACAGAGAGGGCTCTGCACGCCACCTGTGGCACGCATGCCATAGGTTCGCCGTCATGGCCTTAAAAGCAGGTATACAAGTAAATAGGTTCTGTGCACTTTCTGAATACTAAAATGTCATGTCCAGTTTTTAAAGTTACTGTTTCCCCCCTAAGAAACTGGAATTTGTTATTTTGATCTTATCCTTCATTTTCTGAGGAGGAAATCTGGTTAAAAATCCATCCTGGGCTCATATTATTTCAACAACAAAGGGGTTAAAAGCAGAGAGCTTAGAAAAGCTATTGTATTGTATGGGAATTTTTTTTTAATTTGAATATCACACTTCTAACCACATTACATAATGCTCTTAAAAGCCATCTAAAATTTCAGAACTCATATGCCACACAGGGCAGCTGTTCTTAAAACAGAATCAACATCTAC
This sequence comes from Boaedon fuliginosus, assembly GCA_027560395.1. Taxonomy (NCBI): domain Eukaryota; kingdom Metazoa; phylum Chordata; class Lepidosauria; order Squamata; family Lamprophiidae; genus Boaedon; species Boaedon fuliginosus. The sequence goes on along the minus strand of JANHGC010010048.1, from coordinate 283,179 downwards.
TGTAACACCCGTGTGAATATATGGAATTGCACTTCTCTTCTTTTTGAAGGAAAGGATTAAGCAAATGTAAATGTATCCTTTTGCAGAACACATAGTATAGTACCAGAATTCATGATTCATAATTCAGTGGAACCCCTTTTCAAAGAAACTCATTTTTTTTAATATGGCTGCTTAATGCAGGGCGAACATGGATAACAAGTGTTGCTCAGATGTCTCTATTCCCAGATGAAACTGCAGCTAATGCTATCTGATAAAAATATTTTACTTTATTCTTGCACTTGCCAGCTTGCAGTATCATTCCATATGGTAAATGCAAAAAATAGTGGGGTGGGGGAGGGAGATATCTTTTATAATGGAAGCTGTAAACAAACTTACCAGAATCTTCCACATAATTCAATGTATAGCTTTCCGGTGTTATTATATTATTAGAGCCAGCTTTTTTTTAAAGACTAATATTATCTATAAGCATATTTTTTATTTGCAAATTCCAATTTAGTTTCTATGAGATCATTTTGGTCTGATTTGATAAAAATATACATAATATCACAATTGTCAAGACCTCTCACTGACATAAACAGGTCTTAAAATATTAATTTTGGTTGCATGGAAATATTTATTATTATGCATTCAATAATCCCCCTATCCACATTATTGGACAGAACATCCAGCATGATGATTTAAAGAAAGTTCCATAGAAATTCTTCGGGTGATGCGTTTAACCCAAGAAATAAATTTCTAAGTATCCCAATGCAAATATATGTGTTTTCTTCACCAACTATCCAAGATTCGGTGATTTCCCTAACCCCCTCTTCCTGTTCATTATTGTAGGAGCATCTCCAGAGCAATAGAAACGTTAAGGTCTCTGTTGTTAACATGAAAGTGGGACTGCTTAAATTTGATTACTGTGTTTAATGAAGTGTCACATTTACTTACAAGATGACATGATGAATCATGTTACATTTATTATAAATCAACATATAAGAATGGACAAATGGTTCAATAAAGCAATGCATTTATAAATATAAGATTAATGCATTTGGGCTTGTTGTCACATTTTTTCCTTTTAAAAAATGTGAATGTGCTATTTACTTTAGCCCAGGAGGTAAATTGACAATTTGCTTTTTAAAAATCGGTTTGCATTTTCCGTCACCCTGCGCTACACATTTTGTCTCAGTCGCCAAAAGCGTTAGATTATTTGGATGAGCAAATCCAGTTCACCTAAACCTGCATGTACAGCTTTGTATATGCATGATTTCAGATATTTACACAAATATGCACATTCATATCCTTTACTCCATGCATTTTTTCTTATTTTGCCCAATATTCTCTTTTGTTCTTTTTTGTGTAATAGCAAAGGACTCTAATGTTTTCTGGATAGAAGAACAGCAATCTTCTTCAAGTAATGAACTTATTCAATGAACTTATTGTATTGGTATTTAGCTTTTATGATGACATTTTGTCTTTTCTCTCCAACTTGGGCTATCCCTGAACCAAACGAAAAGCCTCCCCCCGCTTGCAGCTTTCATTAAAAAGATTTTAGTTCACTTTCCAACAAAGAGAGTTGAATATCCATTGTGTGACTTGTACTCCTTTTCACTGTGTTTTGTGCTGGCAAAAGATATCTGTCTGAAGGAAAATGAAGCTTTGTTTCTCTCTTCGTAGGCATTCTTATTTATTTCCGTTTTCCCTGCAGGAATGCTAATGCAAGTTCATTGTGTTAAACAGGCATGATCACATTTCAGCACCCTTTGAAATGTGCAGCTTGTATAGCAGGCACTTAATGTTGTGGGTATGTATGCTTGGGTGTTTGCCTTGTCGGATCTAAGAGTTTGAACTTAGGCATTCCTATCAGATCTGCATTTAGCTGAACTTGAGTGACAGGTGTACATGGATGCCACATCGACTACCAATATGTTATGAGACCAAGGTAACAATCACTGATCTCCGGGGAGCTGTGCAGCCTCATTCTTCATATCAGACATGAAAGAAATGATTTCAGGTGCCAGAAAAAGGAAACTCTGATAAAAGAAAACATTTTGGATTTCATGGCGGTAGAGTTGGGCCTGAGGCAACAGCTTTGATAACGGAAACATGTTTCTCTCTTTACTTTCACAATTAATCTCTCATTATCTGCAAGCAATACTGTGGCCTATAGGATATCCACAGAAAAATGGAGGCAGCATTAGGTGGGGGGGAAACACCCAAATTGTATATTTCATCTTGTTATTCTCCATCATAGATCCACTTAGTATATTAGACTAGACTCTTCCAATTTAGATGATGTTGTGTAGTTATCTGATGTACTGGCATAGAAATAAATGTGTAATGTTTTTACTCATCTAGATAAGAATGGTAATATGGTTACTGAAGCAAGGAAATCAGAGCTTTCTTTAGGTTTGCCACATCAAGAAAAAGAAAGAGAGGAGAGAGAGAAAGAAGCAAACAAAAAATACTAAAGATGTGCTGTTGTATTTCAATTCATGCCAAATTTTGGCATGAAACAAAATAGTTGTTTGCCATGGCTCCATTCAAGATACAGTTTTATCTTCCCAGTCTAACAGCAATAGCACCTACCAATATTACTTAGACTCATCTACCACTTCACAGCATTCTCAGAGTGGTTTACAGAGTTAGCATATTGTCCCCAACAACCAGGACCCTCATTTTATTGACCTCAGAAGGATGGAAGGCTGAATCAATCTTGAACCAGTCAGGATCAAACTCCTGGCAGTGGATAGAGTCAGCCTGCAATACTGCATTCTATTCACTGCACCACCAAGGCTCTAATCTTGGTAGCACTTTCCATCCTGCTTCTGAATCCCAAAAAGTTAGCCAAGTTTTGTTACCCCTAGAGACCTTGTTGTTGTACTTTTGTTTTACATGTCAAATTTGCTAGATTGATGTTTCTTTTGTCAACAGCATGATGTAATGCCTCTATTTCCTTTGAAGGCCTTGAATTATTGGTTCTTCTTGACCAAATACAGCAACCTGCAAATGAGAGTGGCTTTTTAGACTGACACAATATGTCCTGGGATTACACAATACAGTATGGTGATTGTCTTTCATAGTGTGTGTGCCTTTTCTTGTTGGTGGATAATGATTTTATTGATTCAATCACCACTGTGTTTCTTTTGGAAAATCTTATTTTTTCCAAGAAAGGTTATTATTGTTTATACAGTATTTTTCTTATGAGTAAACAACTCAACTATTCAAAAATGGGAATATGGTACTTACAGTTTTTGTGCTACCCTGATTCATGATGTACCCCTTGTAGTGATCATAAGATGACATGGTAAAGAATTAGAAGAATATATAAATAGGTTATTCCCATTCGAACTTCACAGAAACAACCAACAATCAAGAATCAGATCATTTTATAGCAATTGCAATAGGGCTAAACCAAGGATTATAGTGGAAGGAAAGATACAGTAGTTTTAGCTTTTCTACCTCCACATGAAGGTACCTAAATTTGCTTGCTACACTTTCAATGTTAAATGAACATTTAGTTCAACTCTAGAATAGTTGTCAAGCAATTATTATCTCTATTAATTAGATTTGCCTCCTCTCATTTTTCCATTTCTTGATTCATGGCAGTACTTAAAGTATCAGAAGACAATGGGAAGGGATTCCATAGCACAAGATACTACATTTCATGCAAGGATTACTAATCCTACTCTCTTACAAACAACCTCAAACAACCTCAACTACTAAATTGAGGTTGTTTGTAAGAGAGCTCCCACCTTCTTAACTTTCCAGGTCTTAAAGAGCTAGCCCTTTCCTCGTGCGCTGAGATGCATTCAGCTTCAATATGGTAGTTTTGGCTGCATTCAAAAGAGATTGGTTGTGGCATCAGATAATTTTGTTTTCCTTCTTCTGTGTTCTGTTTTTGTGACATTTGGTCTTAGACAACTGTTGTGAATCATCTAGAATTGTGTTTCGTAAGAAAATGGGTATTCTTTCATCAATGCAGTGTATATCAGATACATTATCTATGACCAACTTAAAACAACTTCAATAGTTGTTTCTTGGGTCTGACATATATTTTTTCAAGCATTTGCAATATATTGTATAGTTTAAATGTAGTTTGGATTAAACCCATATGTGTGTGCGTGTGTGTGAGTGTATGTAAGTATGTATGTATGTATGTATATATACATGTAATATGTAATATATATATATATATGTAATGTATATATATTTACATGTAATATGTAATATATATATGTAATCTTTGGAATCAAAAGCTTTTTTATTTTAAAAAGAGATAATTCTTGTTCATGAGTTTGTATTCTAATTAACCTTTCTTATCCAAATCTTTTGCTACCAGTTATTGAATAGGAAATAAGACCAAATAGCTAATACATAAATATGTACATTATTATGAAACTAACTGATGAATATAGGTTATGCTGATATGAGCAGCCAGAATAAAAACCCGTCTGAAAAAAAATTTAATTCAAAAAAGGATTAATTTATTGTCCCTTTTATGATGTTAAGTGCTTTGGATAGCTAACTATTCATTTAATAGCTTAATTGGGCTTTCATAACTAAATTCATAAATATAAATCTTTATTTATTTATTGGGTTTGTTAAGGCCATCAAACTCTCCTACGACTCTGGGTGGCTTACAATATGTCCAATACATAGGCTAGAAATGCAACTTAAAAACATGTGGTAGTTTACTACACAGTAATCTCTGAACTCAACTGATCTTTCAGACAAAATGGTATAATTCTTTTTCTTTGTAGAACATCTGGAGTGCCAAATTGCTAGAGCATATGACAGATTTCATTCTGATCCAGATGCTTGCTTTTAGATATGGCTTTACTTCTAGTTACTCATTGAGAAATCCAAATGCTGTACCACAGTTAGACCAGATTTTTACTAGCTTTTACATGTTTAAGAGTTCTTTGAAGTGGTCACGTCCTTCCAATGATTAAGCAATGATTGCCAATAGGATTAAAAAAGGAGAGACCTTTCCATGACAGGACGAGTCCTGATATTTCTAGAAATGCGAGAGCTATACAAAAGAAGAGGATAAAAAAAGCAACAATTTTGAACCATAGAATTTAGAGATAAGAACTGAGTTGTAACTGGACAAGGAAAGCAGAAAAATTGGAGCAAGTGAAGACTGCCTTATGTAGAAGAAATAAGGAGTCCACCAGAAATTTGGAGAAAAGCACTTCTTTCTGGGGATGTTTTGTGCAAAGTACCATCTGAAGTTGTAGAATTATATTTTTCAGAGTTAAGTATAGCTTTCAGTTCTTTTTTAATATTACTTCAAGTCACAAAACATGTTCATCCTATAATTTTGACGACATTGTACATTTATATAATTGCAGATTATATTTTACCCTATATTACTTTGCAAAATATAGAGGCCTATTAATCAACCTTTTTATCAAATTGCAAGGTGTTGTCTATCTTTTGTCAGTACAGTTTCAACTGCTTCAGGACACCTGCTTTTCTGATTACTTATTGAGTGAGCAAGGTGCCTTTTGGTAGCCCGTTTCTTGGGCTACATTTAAAATTGTGTCCTATGTGGAAGGCTGTAAATAGCTTTGATATGATGCTTTGCATCAACACAACTTCAAGAGAAGCACTTTAAATCTGGGTTTGCAAAGCAGGGTAGCTTCCTGATACCAAACAGCCAAACATTTTTATCTGTTGCTTTGCTCTTGATTACACTTGGCATCATTTCCAGTAGCCAGAAAATGCTTAAGTGCATGTATTATCCAAGTACAAAAGCCTCTCCTAGTGATTTCCTACTCGAGGTGCCAGAGGAGACTCCAGAAGTGATACTAAGAGTGTCATGTATAAAATCCATTCCTGGCACTACCCCAATTACACCTGTTGGTGGCAGCACTTGTCAGTGCTGCACATCTGTAAAACCTGTAGGGGGAGATTTATTTATTTATTTATTTATTTATTTTATTTATTTATTTAGATTTATACCCCGCCTCATTTCCCTGATCAGGCGATGTGGTTCTCCCCATATACAAGGGGCACACATGCTTGTCCCAATTCAGTTCTTCACTTCTTTTCACTTCTTTCTGGTTATTTTTATTTATTTTATTATTTATTTATTAGATTTATACCCCGCCTCTCTTCACCCAAAAGGGGAACTCGAGGCGGTTATCCTACCTATGTAGTCTCTTCTGAGACATCCTTTCCTATCTTTTTACAATAAACCTTTTATTTTGGAGTCCTGTGTTATGTAGCTGATTCTCAGATCCCAACTACCTCAAATTAACACCGAGAAAGGGCTTCAGTGATGCAGATTGAATCACCCATCTCATAAGACTTCATAGAGGCAAAGTGTGGCCCTCTCCAAAAGGCTGCCCTAATTTATGTCCACATATGTTCTATAAACAGCTAAATTTCGGTGATGAGATTTGCTACTTGAGCAAATTATTCATTGGAGAGAAAGCAAGGGTCACGGAACTGCTTCATTCAGTGCTAGCAGGCTCTACCCTTACGCGGTTCCTCAGCGAACCAAAGGAACGTTGATTACGTTTTCTTTTGTTAGACTTGATCTTCCAGCCATAAGAATGCGCTTTCGATTTGAGATATCTCCCAGTAATTTCAAAAGGAGGGGGGAACGACAGTAGCAAATCATGCTCTCTCCCAACTGAAAATGACTTTGGCAGCACAACCTACCTCCTGGGGTCGAAATAATGGAGTAGTTTGTAGCAAGAGTGGAAATGCAGCCAAGAGAGAGAAGAAGAAGGGGAGGGGAAAAAAAACACCGGTAAGCAAAATATGCTAGAAATACCGGTTAACCTAATTAGAGAAACATTCTCCCGTCCTACTCTCTTTTCTTCCCTCTTTCTTCTTTACTATATGCAAATGATTCCACTTCATTCCTCCTACACCAGTTTACCTTTCGCATCCACGGGCATTTTCATCTGTTTTCCGACTGCTGCAATCTGACTACCCAACCAGTAATGCTTTTAAGAGATGGGCCAATATTCAATAGAAAAAAAAAACCCTCACCACCTCATGGCTTGTAACAAATACAATTGGGGTAAACAGAGACATTTTAATGCAGTAAACCAGTAACACACGCTACTGTCATGTTAGCTACTGAGCATTCCCCTTTCTCTAATAAGCGGCTGCAAAGGACTAATAGGCAAAAAGTCTCTTCTCCATCTCTCTCTCTCTCTCTTTTTTTTGTTAAAAGACAAAGCAAGGCAAAAACAACAAAGCAGACTTTTACTATATGCTGGTACACGGGCGCTCTTTGGGGAGTGGGGATGAGGACATTAGGAGCAAACTGGCTCTGGAATGGATTGAGAAGGGTTTATTATTCTGAGCAGCACTCAATCAAGTGTGGCCCCCATGAACAGAGAGTAATGTTGGCGAATCATCCTGGGGTTTTTTTTCCTGTGTGTGAGTGGTATCCATCTGTCAGCTGTCACTGCTAGTGAGAGATATACAGAGCTGTCACTTCTCGTCAGCCAGCATTTGTGAGGCCTTGTTGCAGCTGCTACACAAGGCATACTGTCCTTATTGAAGGCCGGCACGGAGTCTGCAAGTGGGATTATTCTGGGTAGGGTGAAAGAGAGATGTCAGGACCACTCTCAGAGAATAGTTCTGACCCCCCAGAAAGATTTTTTTTCCAAACAATAAAATAAAATGAAGAGGCTGAGATTGATTTGGGTTGTGTTTTTATGACTGCTAAAAGAAAGATTGGGAACTGAGCTGGAGAAAGACCTGCCTTTTACCATCATGTTAGATGGGAGCTGCTTTAATGAATGATATCTGTATAATCCTAAAATACAGCACGAAAAAGGGATTTCTGCTCTGGGAACGGAAATAAGACAAATATGAAGAAATAGTAAATTAAAAGAATGAACTTGCTTAATTCAACTCCGGACAGCTAATCCCAGCCCAATTTCTTCATATAGTTTGGGAAATACATAATGTGTATGTAACAAGGATAATTACATTGTTCTCATGATAGTTGCATGAAAAATACCCTCATTTCTATTCCTGTGCCCCTAAAGCTAAAAAAAAAAAAAAGAGGAGATAATTCACTCAGTCTATCCCAAAATAAAATGCATTTGTATCTGTAAACAATGCCTAAGTGTAGGTTTTGTAAAGATGTCCCCTTAAGGGAATGCTTAACAGGGGCCTGAATAAGCCTATGTGATTATGGTCTGCCTTTAAAAAATATGAGTATTTCTTCAATGCCCATTTTTCAATATAAGCCAGTAAGCAAATTTCCGAAATAGATACAAACAAAACATTTTTTAAAAATTAAATTGCACGACCCACTAGGACCTAATTCGTCCATAATTAAAGTTAACACTCAAGCTAAAACAAAAGTGAACATTACACAAAGACAATAAAATCAGGATATATCAGGATATTTTAACAGTCACTATAAAAGTAACACTTATACAAATATGAAACCTTAAATTTACAACCTAACACCTAGCTATGTGCCGATAGTAATAAGATTTGCACCAAGATAAAACTACCATCTAGTTTTACTCACCCCTATTCTCAATGTTTACTCACAGTTGCTTCCACCAATCAATCTAGATTATGAGGAAGATAAATTTTCACACCTCTCTTAAATGCATTGAAAGATGTGTGATACTGGATAGAAAAGGAAGGCATATCCAAACAATTAGCAGAAGATAACACATTTTTTTAAAATGTGCAACCATACTCTGGGATTTTTTTGTTAGATCATAAACATATAGGACCATAACCTATAATTAAAACTCATTATCAGACCTTTTCATAAGTTGCCATAATATTTATGGAAAATTAGAATAGAATAGAATAGAGTAGAGTAGGGTAGGGTAGGGTAGGGTAGGGTAGGTAGGGTAAGGTAGGGTAAGGTAGGGTAAGGTAGTGTGGTGTGGGATGGGGTGGGGTAGGGTAGGGCAAGGCAAGGCAAGGCAAGGTAAGGTAAGGTAAGGTAAAGTAGGATAAGGTTGGGTAGAATATTTCTAATGCACCTACATCCTAAAAAGTGGGACCACAGGCTTTCTTTGGTAAAGAAATTTCAACCTTGTTGGCATGCTAGAGCAACATTTCAATATCAAGGGATTAGGATAAGAAAGAGAGTGATAAGGACAGCTGAGAAGATTATAGGAAGCTCACTTCCTATTATTCAGGATGGTGCTTATAAGCCCTATGTGCTTAGAGTGCAAAGCACTGTTAGAGATCCCACACAGCCCCTTCATGGTCTGTTTCTGTTGGTTTCCTCAAGGAGGAGGTTTCGAAGTATTTCTAGCAGGACTACCAGATTCTGTAACAGCTTTGTTCCTTATGCCATCCATCAGGTAAACTCACAAGATTCGTTTTTCTCACCATGTACGTTTATACATCCAAACTAAATTGTTGTTTCTCCGTGTCATATTATATATGTGGGTATATTCATTATTATTATTATTATTATTATTATTATTATTATTATTATTATTATTATTGTTGTTGTTGTTGTTGTTGTTGTTGT
>JANHGC010010048.1:248329-265048 GCA_027560395.1 Boaedon fuliginosus | reverse complement strand
GGAGAACCGGTAGTGATAATTTTGATTGATTCAGAGAACCAGCAAATACCACCTCTGATTGGCCAACAGCATAGCCATGCCCACCAAGCCATGCCCACAGAACCGGTAGTAAAAAAAAATGAATACCACCACTGAACTCAATCCTTTTTCATTTAGTATGGTTGTTTATGTATATCACCATCATTCAGAGTTTCAAGGCAACAGAGGAAGGCATTAGAGGCACAGTTAAAGACAAACACACCAACAATAGAGCAACGTTGTATGTTTATTATTGTACTATAGGATGGTGGCGATGATAATAGTTTTAAGGGCTACAATATTCTATTGACATTGCTTGAGGGAGAGACATGAGATAATGCTAAGACTGGCTCTGTTCTCATCTTGTCCTTGTCATCTACAATGACATTAGCAGAACACAAAGCTGTTACAACTAGAGATACAAAACTGTACTTGACACTCTGTTATGTTCTCTGACCTGATTGTGAGAACCAGTCTATAGTGACTCCTCTGCACTGAAAAAGGAGTAACTTAAGGGTCATTAACCTGTGAAGTTCAGATCCTATTCCTCCTTTATTTCAGGATTGTTTAATAAATCAATATTAAATACATAGTCCCACCTTTAGCATCAACTGCTTCTTCATGAAAAGAAACATCACAACCTATTGCTAACCTGTCTTGGCGACTTTATGGACACATCCATGCCATTTTGTAAGTGACAGTATGTAAATTGTTTGTTACTGTTTTTTTCCAGGATAATTTTGTCCCAAGTTCTCAGTCCTAGGTAGTATAGTATCAGTATAATTTCCTATTAGTCTTCTAAGTATTTTTCATTGGTGGAATTCAAACATTTTCATTACCAGTTCTGTGGACGTGCTTGGTGGGCATGACTGAATGGTCATGTGATTGAGTGGCATGGCCAACTCGATGTCACTCATGGCAAGGTGGAGCAGCACCTTACTGTGAGTGACGTTGAGTTGGCCACACTCACTCCATCACTTGACTGATGCTGCAGAGACAGGGTGATTTCCTATGTACCTTTCCCCCACCCCATCCTTGGGCTGACAAAATAAAAGCCCATCTAAAGATGGTGACTGCCTGCCAAGTCTGCCTGATGAATGGGTTTTGTTTTGTTTTTTTTGCCAGGAGCTCCCCGGAGATGCACTATTTTTTACAGAACAATTTCTGTACTGCCAAATCTTACTGTACCTTGTGGTTGTGGCACTGCTTGTTGCTGCTGCCTGTGCTGCTGCAGCCATTGGGCTGCCCAAGTAAAGAACCGCACTGGCTCAGGACGACTGTGAGGAACAAGAGGAAGCCATTGGCTTCAAGCCAAGGTGCTCACCCCATAGCAGCCAACTTTGTGCTCTCTCACTTCTGTGCATGCTTTCCTGTTCTGGTTCGATGCTCCTGGTGAGTGCAAGGAGTATGAAGGCAGACACCATGCCTCTGAGGAAAAGAGGAGGTGGTAAAGCCCTGGCTGCCACCCAGGAGGGGACTGTGGAGGGACAAACACATGCCCCTGTCACCCTTGCTGCCACTACTTTTACTCTTGGCTTCTTCCATGGGGGCTGAGGAGCCACAAGACAATGAACAATTGGCAAAGTCTTCCAAAGAGGAAGGCTTAGTGTGAATTAATGGGGGGCAGTGTGGGTGCTTTAGCATGCAGTGGGGAATAAAAGAACAACTGCTCAATCTCTCACCTACACAAGCAAGGATGGGCATCTTTCCAAGCAAGCCACAACAAGCAGTGGAAGAGTTTAAAACTTGGATACTCTTAAAGTCAATCTTAAAGAGCTGGAAGACATCTCATTAGATTGCCATCAAACACATCATTAGAAGAGATGTAACCCCTGAATACATGAGAAGTCTTGGGGAAAGTTCTTCCAAAGTTCAGCCAAGCCTTCTTCTCCTTCTTGGCTTCAAACATACACACAGGGCAAACACGCACATACCTCAAGGTGCCGGAGGGACTTGCCTATGCACCATCTCCTCGCAAAAGGTCCTGGCACCATGAGGTGTGTGCATGTTTGCTCTGTATGTATGTTTGAGGCCGAGATGGAGGAGATGACTTGGCCGATCTTTTCCTGCCTCGGAAGCTGCTCAGAAGGAAGCCACTATGCCCTGTCCCTTTATGGTTCCCCCTCCCTCCCACCACCTAGCTTCAGTGTGCAGAGTGCATGGAACCAGGAGAGTTGAACCCTTTTGCTTTGGCACCGGCAGCCCCACTGGGCTGCCTTTGCACAGGGCCAGACACCAGGCAGCGTCGAAGTACCTTAAAGGGACAAACTGTGGTGGCAGCCTTCCGAGCAGCTCCGCTGTGAAGGGAGGCATAAAGGTTCAGCCAAGTCTTCTCCTCCTGCATACACACATCTCACAGTGCTGGAGGGACTCGCCCACATGCCATCTCCTCACAGAAGATCCCGCCCCATGAGATGTGTGCATGCTCTATGTATATGCCGGAAAAGGAGGAGAAGACTTCGCCAAACCTTTCTGCCTCCCTTTGCAGTGGAGCTGCTTGGAATGCCACTCCTGCAGCCTGGCTGTCCCTTTATGGTCCCCCCTCCCCCTGTGTCGAAGTACGTTAAAGGAGAGGGTTGCGACAGATGCCTTTCAAACAGCTCTGCTGCAATGGGAGGCAGAAAAGTTTGGCCAATCTTCTCCTTCTCGGGCATACACACAAAGCACGCATACATCTCACAGTGCCGGGACTTTCTGTGGGGAGATGGTGTGTGGACGAGTCCCTCCAGATGTTCTTCTGCTGGGTTTGCCTGCAAGCATCACTGGCAGGCCATCTTGTGTGCATGCGCAGCTTGCATGAAGAACAGGGCTGCAATGGCAGCGATGGGACTTCAGGCCTCTTTTTTGATGTGAGGAGGAGCCTGCAGCTGTCACCTCTTTTTCAGTGCAACAAGCCTGCAGCCACCGCCTCTTTGCCAGCTAGAACTGAACCAGCAGTGGCGGCTGGAGGCTTCTTGCACCAAAAAAGAGGCAGCAGCTGCAGGCTTCTCCTCATGCTGAAAAAGAGGCAGCAGCTGCAGCAGCTATAGAAAAAGAGGTAATGGCTGCAGGTTTCTTGCACCAAAACCTACCAGCAGCTGGAGGTTTCTCACAAAAGGCCACCAAGCCTCGCCATGTCCCCCCGCAACCAAGGCAGTCCTTCAGAAGGTGAGCAAGGTGGAGGATGAATGGTCTGCATGTGGGTGGAGGCCCCAGGTAAGGCCAGATCCAGGGACTGGTGTGTCCCCTGACTCAAGGGGAAGGGTGGCATGCGGGTAGAAGGATGGTCAGAAAGGTAGGCAAGGCTCACTATGTTCACCCCAAGGTGTGGGGGTGCGGCCTAGGCTGGGATGGGAGTCAGCACTCAACCAGGGCCTGCGGCGGTGGTGGAGGCAGGTAGTCTGGCCTGGAAGTCAAGTCAACTGGAGCTTGCTTGCAGGCTAACTCACCCAGGGAAATAAGGTCCATGGCAGAAGTCAGGCAGCAATGGCGGGCAAAGGCAGGCTAGCAATGGCAGGTGAGTGGGTGAGATGAGGTGTGACTGAGCGGGGCAGGGCGAGTGGGGCAGGGTGGGGTGAGTGGAAGAGTAGGGAAAGGGGTGAGCGGCAGGTGGGGGCAAGCAGTGTCTGGGCAACCAGCAACTGAGTGGGCGGGCAGGGCCAGCCCAAGGTGGTATTTGCCAGTTCTCCAAACTAATTAAAATTTCCACTACCGGTACACCCAAACTGGTCCAAACTGGCTGAATACGACCTCTGATTTACCTGTTCTAATGCTTACATGCCTCTTTTTGAGATCAACTGCGGTCAGCCATGTGCTTTTAAAAACCTAATGGCCAGAATAATATTTTCTTCAGGAAAAACAATCCTTTTACTCTCTACCATTTTACTCCTAATTGTATTATTAGGATGGGAAAAAGTATCATACTTCACATATTCAAAGACATACACTTTGTTAGGAAGAAAACTCAGCTAGAAGTGACCTATACCTATAATACAGGTCCAGTTAAAAACTCTAATTTCCCTCATTTAACAAACTTTCTTTATGTCCTAACTGTATTGGATGCATAATTACTACAAACAAGAAAGGATTGTCTCTGTACCACATTAAATTATCAAACTCTTTGTCCCAAGAGATTTGTTTGCATCCAATATGTTGACTTTATTATTGTGTTTAGTTATTAATGACCCTAACTAGTACATGAACACTAGAAGATGAAACAAACCAGATATGTCATAAAGACATGCTGCTGAAGCAGAAATGGCAGCCAATGGAAAGTTGCCAAATTGAGAGTCAATATTTTTACCAGTTAAGGATAACTTTGATTTTGAGAATTCTTGTAATTTTCCTGAAAGTGCCTATTAAAACCTTGGGAGAAATGGGGCAAATGGCTTTCATGATAAACAAATCTACATTTTTATTACTTTTCTTGCTGTGTCATGTCTATCTTTGTATGTGTATAGTTATTAATAAATTCCCTCATACCATTAATCAAAGGCTTTTTTACAGTTATCTGGCAATGTCTCATAGTTAGCATAACTTTGATATTTGCATGATCTTCTTTCTCTTTGGAAGCTGTGCCAAGTAGACATGATCCCATGTCACACATTCCTTGCATAGTGACCTGTATCCTGGCCCTTCTCTAGTGATATTTCATCACTAGGAACACATATATCTTTAACCAGTCTAAGTTCAACTTTGCTTGCTGTCTTCTCCCCATTCTTCTTTTTCAAGCTAACTCTCTTCGTACCACTTTGTTTCAACCTCGTACTCCCCACTCATGTGATACTGTGTGTATGGGGGGGGGACATTTTTCTTCCAGCTGTTTTGCAGCCTCATGTTATCAAGTCCAAGTACAGTCTGTACATCTGCAAGATCATGTGACAGGATAGTAGACAGTGTTTATCTGGTCTGTGTTCTCATAGACAAATCATTGAAATGGCTTTTGCAAATGGTCCAGCTTGCTCATTTTATTTTCATACAGGGTTCTGAATGATCATGTTGCCTTGCATTCAGCATTTTTTTTTTCATCAGCCTGGTAAAGCTACTCAGAAAAGATCTACAAGGAATTTACCCTTTCTAGTAATTCCCTGGGGTTCCTAACATATACTGTAGTTTAAGAAAAAGCCTAAGTTTCTTTCTTTCTTTCTTTCTTTCTTTCTTTCTTTTTCTCTCCTTCCTTCCTTCCTTCTCCTGAATAATTTGGGGTAAACCTTTCAGAAACAGTGTGTAAAAACAGAGAGGTTAAGGAACCAATTTATACAGTAGGCTTTACAATGAAACTAACCTTTTGTGTGCATTAGTGCTGGACAATCTGGTCCCTGAAAGGTTCTCTAGTTATTCCTGTTCTCTTATGTGGACTATAAATAATAGAGCAAGAACATTAAATATTCCCTAATAGATAGAGATGGTTCTGACCTTGATCTCAATCAAGTCAAATTAGACTTCATAGCCCAAGTGTATGTAATATGTTTCAGTTTGAAGTAAGGAAAATAAATACTTCAGTTTGAAGTAAGGAAAATAAAATTCATGGTGATTTCTAACAGGTCCTAAATCTTTATTGAAACATTTTTGCTGTGATATGTATATTCACATCTGAATATGAGTGTCAGGATTTTTAGAATAGATCCCTATCACTTCCAAACTTATTAATTCTGAGAAGGTATCACTCTGTGGATTTTTTCAGACAAATGTGTTCAGGATTACTAATCAGTAGTGCATAGTGTGGCTTCTGAAGCTGATGAACAGTTGCAATTGTTTAGTCTTGCTACAATGCTGCCAATGGGAAAATGACCTTAATGAAATCTGAGCATAATAGGTAACTTATGAGGTGGTGCACAGGTGTAGTAACACCCACAGTTTATTTCTCCAACAACTTGATCTAAAGACTCCACATATCAAACAGTTCTCTTCAAGCTCTCTAATACAATTGCCTTGTATTGCCTAATGTGCAGGTCTGTCGTCCAATTAAATTTATTTGATTATGATGTGAAATGTGGGATCTATGGCCATCACTCCTCTGCTGAAATCTCCATGTTCATCAAGTTGGAAGAGGAATTATCAGTGGCAGAGATATGATTATTTTTATAGTGGCAACTTGGACTTATATGATTTTATACATATAATTATGTGACCGAATGCACATGCTTTGATATATGCTATTTTATCTTCTTCTGTTGTAATCCTTAGGGGAGGATTGATGTTGTTTAAATAATTAATTTTTAAAAATCCCAGAAATCTTGGTATAGGATTGGGTTTAATGTCCTGCTAGTCTTTTTGTCCTGATGTCATGACTCTTGGCAAATATCCCTGACAGCATTTTTGAGAATGAAGCTTTCCAATTGTCATTCTTATAAAAAAGAATAATTTTATCTGTAATAATTTCCCTTCCGTGGCTGGAGAGAGTTCAGCTTTACCTGCTTCTGGTACATGCAATGATCGAGAGACACCATTTGTCTTTTGTGTTTGAAACCAATGGGAGGAGGGAAAGGGTCCATAAATACAGGCGATCAGGAGTATTTTATCTTTTATTGCTGCACCGAGCAACCCCACCTGTAACAAAGTAAGAGAACGCAAGGTGAACAAAGATTTAGGAAAAAATGGGGCAGAATCCATTTTTCATGCTGAATACCACCTCTGCCTCCTATACCGCAGTACAGTACTGGCAGCTTTCAAAGCCATTATTCAAGGGTTAAATGTCATTCAAATCACGCTCATTATGAACTGCTCTGCGGTGTGGGTGGGTAGCTCTATTTCCTTATGCATTTCAAATTGAGTTGAGCTGGCCTGAAGATGACCTGTCACACAATTTTTTAAAATTATCTCTACACGACGCACCGCTCCGGTTGTTTTGGAAATGCTCTAAATAAAAATAATGGACTGTCTTTTAATAAGTCTCATTGTGAGGATTCCACACATCAAACAATGCCGTGCAGCTCGGAGGCAGGCAACGGGCATGTGTGATCTCGCTGGAAGAGAGACAAATGGTGATAGGAGCAACTCCATCTAGGGACTGCTGACAAGAAAATGGCATTTGCAAACTGACACATCTGTCAGGGTGGAGAATATTGGCACCTGTCATGCAATTTCAGTCATGACTTTTAATAAAGCTGCTTTCCCTTAGGTAAAATTGGAACTTGACTATAATATTAGCTGCAAGCACGTCTTGTTTTCCTCTTCAGAGATCTTTTGTACGTGAGCCGTTTCAAATGAATCTTAAAGCTGAAGTAATAATGTTTGCTACTTATTTTTTCCCCTTTTCTTTCAAAGCCTAGGTTTGAACGAGATGTTCATCTGACGTTCTTCCCTGCTCTTTTTATTTTTTAAATCCCAAAATCTATTTTCTTCATCTGCTAAAACCAGATTTTGAAAATGTATGCTGATCTGCCACCAATCACTCTTTGTCTTTCTTTCTTTTCCCCTCAACCATACTCTTTTCTTTCAGCTGGGCTGTTGTTGGAGTGAATTTTGCCTGGGGAAGTATGTATATCAGAAAAACTGGGTTGGGATTTGTTGGCTGTCAGTCAATAAATCAGTCAGAGTTTAATTACCAGGCATGTGACGGGAAGCGGTGACAGGCACAGACTCTGTTGAATAGTATTTCTTAGGGGCAGCCTCTACCAAAAGCTAAAGATTTTGCTGTGCTACATGCGTGTTTGTATCGGGTGCAACAACATCGACTTAGGTGAAATTCAAAGAAGAAAAATTGAGGAATCCTAAAACTGGTTCTTAAATACAATAAAAAGTTTGGGAGATGAGAGAGAAAGAGAAACATTATTCCCATTTCACTTGATATATGCCACCATGCTACAGTATTATCTGATGCTTGAATTGTGTGTATATACATATGTGTGTGTTTGTTTGTTTGTTTGTTTGTGTGTGTGAAGCTTACTTACATTTTCCAAATAGTTCATCACCCTCTTTATGGAACAAGATTTTAAAAACAGATTGTAGAAACAAAGAAAATCTATTCAAAGGAATGAAGAGAGAATACTATGGTCACAAAAGCACTCTTAAAAATATGGCCTAAATGTTAAATTATGTCTGCAATATAATATAGCCTTCTCCAGACTTAACTTAATAACAAGGCTTTTTTAAAAAAATGTGGGTTATTTTTTTTAAAACTATAAATCATGCAAAATCCCGTTCCCCTGCATCCAATTGCAAAGTTAGCTTGACACAGTTGTCTTTTTTGACGAGTGATAAGACGTGTCATATCCTTCCTGTCATGTGCCATGAAACATTATGTGGAGATATTACATGACAGTTTGAGTGAAAAGATGCTCTACGTTTCTTTTAACTGCTTTCCTGCAAGGTGTCTGTGTGTGTTTCAGATATATATATTTTTTGTTCACTTTAGGGAATTATGGGTAACAGATAAAAGAAACTCTGGGGTAACTTGTGGTAGCACAACCCTTGTCTGGAAGGGGTGGGAATCAGAAGCATTTACATCAAAAGAAAGATTGTGGGCTGCAAGATCAGTTGCAAAAGCGATTAATTCTACATAAGAAAGAAAAAAGCAAATAAAGGATGGGAGGCTGTAATGCCCAGTAAACATTGCCTTGTCTATCATGAGCTTTATAGCAAACCATCTTGGTTTATTAAAAAAAATAGACCACTAGTATAATCTCTCTTGTTTCCTCCACTCCATTGCAATAGATATGCTCTATATATCTTCCCTTCTCCTCTCGCTCTCTAGGGAAAACAATTGCATAATTGTCCAGCTGAAATAAAAACCCTCCTATGTCCAGTCCTACAGTGCTGCTGTCACCTGGAATGAGATGGTAGACCTTTTTTTTAAAAAAAATGACAATTTTTATTTTTTAAAAAAAAACCCCATTAAAAATAGATTTTATGTCTGATTGCAGATGTCTGGGTTTACAATCATCTATAACAAATATCTTATTCAAATCATTTCATCTATTTCAAATCATCTGTCATTAAAAAGGAATAAAAAACCCTCTCCTAACAATCCTTTAAGTCCCTCTCACTTATCCACCCACCTCAGGAATATATATTCAAAATATATGGTAGAGAAAAAACACAAATTACAAACAAGAATCATTAAAATATCATCTATTACAAATAATCATCATTAAATGAGATAGTAGACCTTCTTGAATGTCTTCAAGCAAAAGGTGGACAGCCTTCTGCTACAAGTTCTCTTGTAATTTGAATTGCTGCACTAAAAAGAGGTTGTAGTTGGTCACGTAAATGGCCTTTCCAATTCTGTCACCCTACAATTAAAGAATCAGCTGAGTAATGGAAAGAAGAGCTCTGGCTATAAATGGTAATATAGGGTGGCAGCAATTGATTCCTACATCTTTTCCTTCATACTTTAACTAGATATGAGAAATATGTCCTGAAACATTTACAGAATATAGAATAACAGAATTGGAAGTCTTCTAGTCCAGTTCCCTGACCAAGCAGAAATCTCTTTATCATTCCAGCCCAATGGCTATCCAATCTCTTCTTAAAAACTTCCAGTGATGGCACACCCACAAGTTCTAAAGTCTGCACTTCTTTTCTTTTCCAATACTAGACAGCCAAGCCCAGCCAGTTGGTTCCTTTCACTTATAATGTGAATTAAACAACCATGAATTCTTTTGCCATGAAAGACCACAGCCTGAGCAGTAGAAAAACAGAGGACATTCTCTGTACCACAAAGTTCTAATGTAGCACTAAAATGGGAATGTTTGCTCACATACCTGTTACCCTAACAGTTCCATGCTGTTTTAAAAAAAATGTAGCAGGAATTCATGAGAGGTGAATTTCTTTTGTATAGAGAGTGGAAGTATCTCCGTCTGTATTCTTGTTCTGAATTTGAGAGAGGTTGGGGGCAAGAAAGAATGCTAACCAAATTTCAAAAGTCGAGGGCAATAGTTTTGCAGAGGTAATAGCAGTTTGCAGTTACTAAAAAGAAGAGGAAGAAGAACATGCCATCTTTCGATGACACGAAAGGGAAAGTTTACCTCATGAGAATTGCCACTGCTAATGAGTTGGCAAGTATCAAGGATGGAAAAAGGAGAAACACTTCAGCACTTTTAATTTTATTCTTCAGTTGTGCTCTTGAAACAGAAAAATATATAATGTGGATGTTACTTTGATATCGAGGTGGGAAAAACATTCCTTCCCCCGGATGTTGTTGGTTACCCACCTTCATCAGACCTTCTCATCATGCCCAATGGTGAGAAGCTATAAATGGAAGCCTGCCAAAATTTGAAGAACCTTTGATTTCTGATATCCACTTTAATTCACATTGCCAAGGCAGTGGTCCTGTAATTGGCACTAGCTTGGCTCATATAAATATTGCCAAAGCCAAGTGTGAGATGGGTGACAAAGTACTCAAAAAGGAAGAAAGTACTACCACTGACAGAACTTCTGGGCATAAAAATGAACCCAATGCTGCTGTCTTTTAATGAATGTGCATCCCTTGCCTTCTTTGAACACCTTTGCTCTGCTTTGTATTAAGTGTTGAAACAGTGTTATATTGATAGAAAAACTCATTTGACAGATGTTATCTCAAACTGAAGGATGCACTCCAGTGCAGAGAAGACAATATTTCCAATATTAGTATATATATATATTCTTAAAATATATGGTCAGTTTTCCATATATTGAAAGTACTGATACAATGAGGTTAGAAAAGAATGCTTCCAGCTGGCATACAATTTTGCTTGCAAAAGAGAGAGAGAGAAGGAAAGAGAGAGAGAGGGAGAGATGTGTTAGTGTGAAAGCTGGTTGAATGATAATGCCATCATTTTTAATGCCTGTTCCATAAAGACTCATCTTCACAACAGTAAGCAGTGCTTAGGGTACAGATTTAATTTCACAACATTCTCCAATTGCCCATTAAAAGTATGAGTGTACTCAGTCTTTTCTGTCTAATAATTTTAGCTTGTATCAGAGCTTTGAAGCAGGTTAAACCCATTCTTTAAAGAATAACTGTCCCATTATTTATTTTTTTTAATATAGTTAAAATTCCACTCTAGCATTGTGAAATGTTATGGGGGTTTCCCACTGATTCATTTGTCCTTGCTGAAGCGAGGGCTGTACAAGCTGTTTAGCAATCCATTGCATCATGGCATCAGAACTTGGAAATCAGTTTGCTAATTTGTTGCTCAAAGACATTGTGTCAAATATGAGAATTATTAATCCAGGTTCATTTGAAAATCACAATGAAAACTGCATGGCTGTCAATCATAACTGGACCAGGAAATAATTTGATTGTGATAATTTCCATACCAAGATCATATAACATCTGTTTCAAAATGAAAGAAAGACCGAAGACCTGACTTCTTGCATGTGTTGAGCCTGAGATTATCCGATAAAGCCAATAGTTAACATGGAGGCATGAATGTTCTGTTAGACCCAGCCCCTACCATATGGAGACTGAAGATCCCCAACACCAAAAAGTGAAGGGGCACAAACTTCCAGCCTGATGATCAGATCTAGGAACCCAGGAATATATTCAGATGAGCAGCAGGGTGGTCAAGATCACCTCCTGTTTATTTGTGATAGTGGTGAATATGGTGGATGATGAGGGTGGAGGGTCATTCTCTGACCTTGTGGGTTGGTTTTCAAATGTTTTGTTACCAAGCTAGGTGATATCTTCAACAGAATTTAGGGTTAGTTGTTTATTTCTAACATAACAGCAGTTATGCTAACCACTTTGAAAACACTAACTCTGATCACAGATAATATGTCACGATTACCAGCCTTCCTCCTCATTTTTGAGACTACAGTATGTAGGACTTAAAACCCAACTGGGCACATTTTTGATATTCTGACATTCCTTCCCATGTCCAAGTAGGTTTTGGTCATACATTCCAGGCCTGCTTATTTTATTTACCAAATTGTTTTATTTACAGAATTTGCCAGCATTTGCCAGCATTATGAAGACACATACTCTTATGATTCAACCACCAGTTCCCCAGAGTAGAATTGGCAGATTGGAAGAGAAGATTGCCATTAAACCTGAAAGATCTCCAACAAAATCAGGACTATTGCTGCTCATTCAGATTTATATCAAGAGGCCCTCATAAGGTAGGATCTTTTCAGTCCCTTCCATAACATATCCAGCTATAGCTCTTACATTTTATACAACAAAGTTTAAAATGGAGAGATTTCTTGGAAATGATTGCTAAAGAGTCTAGATGTAATAAAGCAGAATGCCACTTTATATTTGCTTTTGATTTTCCACCCAGGAAAGCAATATCTTGTCAACCTCTGCAAGTTTTCATCTTCCTCCTACCACCTCCAATCTAGTAAGTAGCACCTTCAAATTAAAGAAGCATTATGAATTTAGGTCACAATGTAGTCTTTTATGTAATCTCCTCCTAAATAGTAAATGCGTTTTTTAAACAATCTCTATTAAAATTGTGGGCTGATGAGTATTTATTTCTGTGGTTTGTAATGGTTATTGTAAGGTTTTCCTGATTAAAAATATATATATATTATGCAGCAGCAAACCAGAGGGAACTATTTGTTCAGTGCAATAATACTGCTCTAACAATGCTAGAGATTGCATTCTCCATGAAGAAAATGCATTAATTTAGCATTTATTTAGATAAGTATATGATGGCCTCTAGTGGTGCTTCCTGCATTGTGGATGTACACTTATGCCTACACACATAGGCAAGATACACATACAGACAAAAACCAGCTCCTTTCTGATTTATAGTGGCACTGGGGGGGGGGGGAAGCATTTTAGATCTAGTACAGGTATGATATGAGGATACTGTCATAATATGAGTAACAAGACCAGTTCCATTTATACTCAATCACTTTCTTCCATACTTGGAGGAGGATGTGCACTGCAAGCTGAGAACTATGCAGAAACTGGTACTTAACAAAGATACATTTTGTGCTACATTTCTCCTGTGAACTTGCCATTGCATTCTGGAGCCAATATTGAAAAAGAAGGACCTTACTTATGGTTCACCTGTTATTTTCACTTACTATTCACAATTCTGCATGAATATCAGAACAGAATCATGATCAGAGACAAAATAGCTCTTCGTGTTTTCTTCTTTAAAACAGGAAGGCAAAACTAGGTGGTGTATTTTACAAGTGACTGGACATATGTGTGTGAGAAAGGGATGGCTATTACACTTTTGGATTTTAAGGCAATCTTCTGGTATATCCTGAACCAATTTTAAAGCATAATGCCTGGATATTTTTTAAAAAAATGGATATTGGTCATCACTTTGTACCATGTGCGCATCTATTTATGAAGATAGTTGTGGATGGATTTAGTAACCCAGAGACAAAAGTCCAAAGGCGCCTGTCTCTTTAATTCCATCTCCTACCAAGTGAAATTTGTGGCCCTGATGAATGGCAGAGCAGAATCATCCATAAAAGGGCAGAGGAAAATCACATTCATTTGCATACAATAATTATTCTCTGAATCAGGCCACCTTTATTGCTGGCAGAAAATCTACTGTCAGCATCGCTCTATAGATCACATCTGAAAATCTAACAGCTGAGGAAAGTAATTGTTTGAAATCCATGTGGTCAGGCAGTCCTGCCGGAGACATGTCAATTATCATGTGCCTCAGCTGATAGAAGAGGTTTTTTTAGATGCCCAGAGCAAGCCTATTTCTCCTTTCTTTGTGTAAAGATTCCACAATAACATATCTTCACCTGGCTAACATGAACAAAGCTACTTCTCTGGATGTATATCCTTATGCACATGTAATCACTGAGTAAAGATACAGAGTGTATGTTCCAGTTTTTATGTGAGTAGGATCAGTCAGGCTATTTTCTTCCCTTAAGTAAAATAATTTAAGGGATGTGATTTGACAAACTGAAGGACACATTTGCCCCTGAGGTAGCAGATTAAGTTTCTATCTGGCCGATATCTGTAATTTCCACATTAGTTTGAAAAAGCTTGTTATACAAAATCATACAAACATTTTCACACGCAGTTTTACCAAACATACTTGGTGTGTATTTATCCCTATTTTTATACTCATTTTCCTATGTAGAGCACAGACTCATCTTAGTGTGCAAGCTACCCATCCTTCAGCCAGCAGAAATATATAATGGCCAAAAATTTGCCATCCAGACTGCCAAGCCCAATTTTGTCTCAGTGTCCAAGCTGGTAAATGTATTGTTCTTTACAGTTTTAACATGGGATAAATTAAGAAAAGTGACTCATTGGTTCCTTTGGCTTAGTTTCCTTTCCCACAGAGCATTTCCTGCTGATACAAAGGACAGCAACCAATCCCTCTCCCTAATGTGGGGTGAGGTTGAAGCTCAGAGAGGGAACAAATGTTGATCAATGGCTAAGTGCATGCATGTATCCATTGGTCAAGACCTGGTACTGAATTAAAAGATTGGGGGAGATGCTCATTATATATAATATTTCATCCCCCAGAGACAAGAAGAAGTATCCCCGTAGCAAATTAGAATGGCCAATAAAACTGGATAAATCCCAACTTCTGACTATGTCTATTTCCTGATTATCACATTGCCAATGATTGTATCCTAGATTGTGTCCAAGACAAGAAGGGTCAGAAGAAGAAGAAGAAAGAACATCCTTTCCTAAAATTGTAAGAGTTAAAAACTATTGTAACTTGAGTCGGTTACTACGGATGAAGATGAATTCGTAAGGACATGTATATAAAAATTGGGGCATGTTTGTACTGTGGTTAAAGAAGGATGAGGATGAGTTCCACCCAAACATTTTTTTGCAGTCATATGCAAAATATTCCAAAGCTTGAAAAGTTCTGAGCTTGGAAAGGAGATATCTAGGTGTTCTGAAATGAGAACAAAATACCGCATGTTTGAAAGTTTTATCCTGGGTTTATTTTAAATAAACCATAACAATCTGGAACATGCATTTGCCAACAGCATTGATTATGTTTTTGTTGTCCTTGGCTGAGGCTAGTTTAAAGGAGAAATGGGAGTGGAAGTCAGAAATATTAGCTAGCACCTGTTCATAAGCTGAGAACTATTTGGGACATGAAAAAAGATCTCTCTCCTACTCAGTAATTAAATTATTTGCCATGGGAAGATAGGTTGCATGGATTATGTTACATTATTGTTAACCATGTGTATTTTCTATAGCTTGTGTTTTCTTTTTAGGTAGATATGCAAAACCAGTGGAGGATGCTTACAATAGCATGCAAATTAACTTACCTGATAATTTTTGCTATTTCTGTTCATGCTATATATTCTTGCCTCAGAACTGAACATTATTTCTTAGTTAATTGATATTGATCTATTGAGTTCATTGAGTTCATTTCATTATTGTTTCCTGTTGAGAGAAAAAAAAAGATACTCAGAAGAATTATTCTTTCTGCAACACAAGGAATGGTTCTTTAATACAGGGAAATCTTAACTTCAGTACTGGATGGTCAGGTTAACATTACAGGAGTAGCCTGTCTTCCTTTTTGGCAAGAGGAATTATAGCTATAACTCTGAAAGCAGCATAGACAAAAAGAAATCTGCAGCAATCATACAGTACATTCCTGCAATTATATTTCAATTAAAAAGTAAATAAATGGGAAAATACCACACAGTGAAGCATGAAACATAGTCTTTATTTAGAAGGATGTTTCTGAGTCTTGTACTTCATTAAAAATAAAAAGAAGAGCTGACTTATGTCCACAAAAACGTAAAGTAGAATGGTAGACAGCAAGGAATAGAGTGGAATAAATTCATTATTTTGTGTTTTCTTTGGTGGTGGGGAGACTGCACCCACCATTTGTGAGCAGGCAAAATACTCTGGAGCACAGAAGGACAAACAAAACCAAAATCAGTTATAGAGGAAGCATATTTTTCACACCAACCTTTGTTTCAGATAATTAAAAGACTGTTCTACATTTCCAAGCTTCAGCTCATACTTATGTATCTTTCAAAGCCAAATCCATCATCATCATGATCATCATCATGATCATCATCATTTATTCGATTTATATCCCGCCTTTCTTCACCCATCTGGGGAACTCGAGGCGGCAGATGTATGTATCTTTCAAGCCAACTAAAGCCCTTCAAACCATCCTAAGCAGATCAAATGACCCAACAACGCCAAAAGAAAAACAGGAGTCATCTACAACACGCAATGTAAGGACTGCAAAAACCACTATATGGGACAAACAGGCAGAAGACTGGCAGAATGCAGCCACGAACAACAACTGGCAATCAGAAGACCTGATGAAAATTCTTTAATTTCACAACATATAGACAGATTTAAGCATAGTTTCAGTTGGGAAAATGTGACCATCCTAGACCAAGCTAGGTCCAAAAATGCCAGGGATTTCTGGAAGCCTGGAACTCTGACAAATCAGCCATCAGTGGACACATAGACATTAACAACATCTATGCAAAAGAAATGATCGCCTATGCCAAAAAGGAACAAAAAGACCCAAGCATCTGGAATCAGCACCCAGATTAGTATAGATCCAAGGTTAACTCCAAGATAACATCAGACCATCAATCAAGTAAAATGCCTAAGAAGCCAACAACAAACCAAAGAATCTCTAAGACCACCTCACCAACACTGACAGGCAAGTGACTTGCAGGGCAGAGCTAAGGAATTTGTCCAGTCTCTGTCAAACAAAATCACTCAGATTCGGTCAAACCTTGACTCTGGCTGGACAGGGTCTGTTGAGATGATGACAGCGGGTCTTAGTCCTGTTACCTGGGATGAGTTTGTTCCTGTGGCCCCTGATGATGTGGACAAGGTTGTGGGTGCGATGAGTGCTACCACCTGTTTGT
>JANHGC010010048.1:192159-208345 GCA_027560395.1 Boaedon fuliginosus | reverse complement strand
GTAATCCTACCCTTAGTCCTGACCCTGACCCTAACTCTAGCCTTAATCCTGACGCTACCCCAATCCTGACCCTACCCAAGAGCGGGGAAAGAGAGAGAGAGATGAGAGAGAAGAAAAGGGAGAAAAAGAAAGAGAGAAATGAGGAAATGACAGAGAGAGAGGAAAAAGAAACAAATGACAGAGAAAGGAGAGAGGGAGAGAGAAATGAGAGAGCTGGAGAGAAATAATGAGAGGGAAAGGAGAGGGAAACAAGGGGAGAGAGAAGGAGGGAGAGAGGGAGAGGAAAAAAACAAACAAAAAGACAGAAAAGCAGAGAAAAAATAAAATGATGGAGAGAATGAGAGGAAAGATAAAAAATTGATGGATAAGGGGAGAGAGAAAGAAAGAGGAAGGGAGAGGGAGAGGAGGAAGAGGTGAAGAAAGAAAGTAAGATGAAAGGTGAAGATAGAAACAAGGCAGAGGAAGAGAAAGGAAGATGGAGAGGAGGACAAAGGGAGATGGAGAGGGAGGAGAAGAAGGTGAAGAAAGAAAGATGAAGATGGAGAGGAGGAGAAGGAGAAGGAGGTGAAGAAAGGAAGATGGAAAGGAGGAGAAGGAGGTGAAGAAAGGGAGATATAGAGGAGGAAGAGGAGAAGGAGGTGAAGAAAGGAAGATGAGGGGAGGAGGAGGAAGGGAGAAAGCAGGGAGGAAGGAAGGTTGGATGGAAGAATGTTGAACGAAGTTCCCAGTCCAATTAAAAAAAACCCGAGCAAGGCCGGGTAAGCAGCTAGTTGTTGATACAGGTAACTAAATAAATATATTAAGAGGTTAATTGGCATGTTAACAATTCCAAGAGCCTCGGTGGCGCAGTGGTTAAATGCAGCACTGCACCCTGTCTCTGCTGACTTTTTCAGCAGGTTGTCAGATCGGATCCCACCAGGCTCAAGGTTGACTCAGCCTTCCATCCTTCTCAAGGTCGGTAAAATTAGGAGCCAGATTGTTTGGGGGCAATATGCTGATTCTGTAACTGCTTGGGGAGTGTTGTAAACACTCTTATAAGCAGTGTATAAAATCTAAGTGCTATTGCTATCTATGTTGTAAGTCTCTCAGAGTCCTTCGGGAGTTGGGCAGCATAAAAGTGTAAATAAAATAAAATAAAATAAAAATAAACAAGTTGCCTATGAGAGATTCACAAGCAGACTATGAGTACAATGGTTGTCTCCTACTCATGTTGACAATTCCAGCCATCTTCTCCTCCACTTTGTGTGGAGGTGTGTTTGTGTGTGTGTATATATATTGTGTGTACCAACATCATCTCCATTTATCTATCAAAATAGTTTTAACCAATATAAGTTGCCCTAATCAACTAGACATATTAAATTGTGTATTCTGCCATAATCTTCCCCTTTATCGCTTCCTTCATGATCAGTTATCTTTACTGGACTCTGCTGAAAGAAAGAAAAAAAATCCATGCCCACATTTTCCATATCATGCATAACCCTGCACGCTTCAACATTCCCCCCACCCTCCATCTCTTCTTAAGCTACCCCAGTCTGAATATTCTTGATGAAGAATTGCTCCAATAACGCATTTGCTCTAGTCTGCAACTAAATATGGACTACATGTCTGAGCGTGTGTATAATGTAAGATATATTTGTTTTAATGGAGTAAATATTCTTTTCCCCACTGGTCTTGAGCAGATGAAAACGAGTCCTTAGGGAGCTGCTTATTATATATCTTGACGGACAGTCATGAAGACAAAGCACTCTGAATATGTGAAAAAAGTGGCTGTTCATTCAAACTACTCCTCCCGGAAAATTGGTAGGCAAAATCTACTTATGCTTAATAGCTAACTGACTGGACCTTGGTTCTTGGTGACTTTACAGCTATAGGAGTAAGGAAGTGACTAATTAATGCTGCCTTCTGGAACTTTTTTTAAAAAAAGCCTGCAGGTCTGAAATTTCTTGGTATTCCCCACCTGGATCTGCTTAACTTTTCAAAACCATTTAGAATTACATAGGTTTCTGCTAGTGGGGGGTTGAGGTGGGGGGGGGGGGCAGAAACAATGGAAAATTGGGAAGTGATTTTCAGGAAAAAGATCTGGTAACCTACTTTAAAAAGTATTTGAGGAGCTCCCACCAAGAAGAGGGGAGGTCAATCTAGTCTCCAAAGCACCTGAAGGCAGGACAAGAGGCAACATTTTTGAAACTTATCAAAGAGAGATGCAAACATAGAACTAATGGGAAATTTCCTGATTGCAGGAACAATTAATCAATGGAATGGCTTGCCTCCAGACGTTGTAGCTATTCCATCATGGCAGGTTTATAAAAAGGCATTGCTAAATCCATTTGTCTGACATAGTATAGTGCCTCTTGCTTGAACAGAGGGTGGACTAGAAGATCTCCATGGACCCTTCCAACTCTGTGGTTCTGTTACCCTGAGCAATCTCCATTCTTCTAAGAAATGTAATGGGAGCGGCTTACCACATGTTGAATTTAAGCAAAATAATGAATCTTGCTATCATGAAAGCATTCCTACTTAAATAAGTTGCTGGCTTAGCTACAGTCTTACTTCTCAGAAATGAATAAAAAAAAATACATTTTTTCCTTTAATAACTTGTTTTTCCTCCCGCGTGCATATACAGATGTTATTATTCCTATTTCTACATATCTACATTGATGTTTTCCTACTCATGTTTAGCAATAGGCAGACTGGTGTAAATCCAATCTGTTTTAGCTTCCTCTGAAAGTACGCAGACATATTTTTGGATTACCAACATTCAATAGGTCTAGCATCCCAAGGTATTTTTGCCTACCTGGCTGCTTTTAGGATGAAAAAAAGAGAAGATGAACACTGAATGCTATGTACTCTAGCCCAAAGTCTTACTCCAACCAGGGGTAAGGGTCACATCGATTTTTTGAAAGAGAGGAGTCTCATAGAGAGGAAAAACGAAATATATTATTCTAAGAATCTGACACAGCCTGTTTAGATCAATGAAGATGCAAAAAGAAGGATCTGCGAAGAACCAGCAGACAATCTCAATGTTAATATCGTGTTCAGCACATGTAATGCGCAATTGCAGGAGCAGTGGGGGAGACTTTTGACAACACAGAAAAAGGCCTGGATCAACAACTACGCAGTCCTGAGCTGGAAGGGTGTGTGGCTGACGGTAACCACACTCTAGAATCTCTCAGAATGTACCTAGTAATTTAGAGGATTATAGCTTTAGTCTAGCAAGATTCTGTTCATTAGATGTAAGCAAATAAAGGATTGGATACATTGGATCTCACTATCTCATCTCTGGGCTTGGGCAAGGCATCAGTCTCTCATGGTCTCTCCCCCTCTCCCCTTCCCTCTTCCTCTCCCTCAATCAATCAATACATATTCTGCCTGCCAAATCTTTAAGTGCAATTGTTTCATTTGTCATGGAATTTGGTGAACCATGGAGCATTGGTTCAATTGTTTGGGGATAATTTTGTATGTTGGTAATACATGGTGTGTTGTTTCATTTCGCAATCATCGGGATTGCATGTTTTGGATTTCTTTCAGAGTTTTGGCTATAAGGGAATATTCCCATGAATCCCCAGCTGTGGCAGGAGCTCTATAGAGGTTACTTTGAAGGTGATTTGTCAATAGGAGTTTGCCATTGCTTTACTACTCCCATGTGGCACCATGACTGAGGGTTGGGTTGAGCTAGATGAGACTACAAGGAACATTGGTAGAAGTTGAAAGTGAGCATGCAAGAACTATGCCTATGGAGATTTTCAGTCAGGTAGAATAAAGACCCAGATTGTTTGTGGGTAATATGCTGACACTGTAACTGCTTGGGGAGTGTTGTAAAGCTCTGATAAGCAGTAT
The DNA here is from genome assembly GCA_027560395.1 of Boaedon fuliginosus. NCBI lineage: Eukaryota > Metazoa > Chordata > Lepidosauria > Squamata > Lamprophiidae > Boaedon > Boaedon fuliginosus. Next base: position 204,508 of record JANHGC010010048.1, on the reverse strand, counting down.
ATAACATCTGAGTGCTATTGCTATCGGGCAGCATAAAAATGTAATTAAGTAATTAAGTCCCTTCTTTTTTTCTTTTGAAAACATAGTTTATCATTCTTAAAAATGAATCAGTCTTGTTATTTGAAAACACTTTTTTTTGAGGGGTGGGGAAGGAAATATATATTTCCCCATGATGTGGTTTCAGCCATCCTCAACATTTTATACAAAGGTGTCTGAAAGTACAATTGCTTGTCATGGTGGCAAAATATGCCATGAAAACAAAATATGTGCTTGAGTGGTTGAAAAGTTATTCTAAATGTAAATTCTGTTGCCTTTGCCAATCATCTCTATGACTCATTGAGGCAGCTACCATTTTGTAAGACTTGTATATCTGCATTAATGGGTGGGCTCTGAATTGGTATTACAGTACTTCCTTTGTTGATAGATTTTACTGCTTCTTGGCCTCTTTTATTATAGATCTGACATCCCCTGTTGGCAAATTTAACATATATGTAAAAATATGTAGAAAAAAAACATTGAAGGGGGGAAGGGGAAACAGCAAGAAAGTTTAAATGCCATACTAAGCATTGCATTATTTTCCAAACATGCCAATCAATTTCTTTTAGAATGTTGATATTCTTCAGGAATACCTAGAGTCCTGGCAGTAATTTGGTAGCCAATGTAATGAATGTCCTGTACTGGTTCAGATGTTGATTTATCATAGTTTATCTGGATTCCATACAACTGAAGACCCTGAACGCAACTGTGGCTAATGGCAGCAAGGAATTTAGGGTTTGGATGAGAGAGGATGAAGTCATCTAAATAAGTAAAACATAATATGTTATATTTGTGATAAATATGGTCTACAATGGTGTTAGTTAAGAGAGTGAGTTGAAGGAGCTGAGATCAATCCGCATAGGACATTTCCTAAACCTGTAAACATATGTCCCATCAAATATATGTAAGAAGGTGAGAGGCAGACACAAGGTGATGAGGAAGATGGTAAAAGGCCTCAGAGAATTCCAAGAAGATGTGAAGCATGTTCAGAGGGAGAATTCTGGACAGGAATTTGTAGTTTGGATTTTATCTACCTCCTATATAAAATCCAGTAATTTGTTCTAGAGATTGCAAGATGCTGTTTTTCACTACCAACAATTGCCGTCACATTTGCAAACTCTGACATATCTAAAATTTCTTCCACCATGCCATCATTGTAAATGATTCTATGGTTTTAGCATTTTGGCTCAACAAAGCTAAATAATTGAATTAATCTAACTCTGAGCATGTTTATAACTTCCTTATTGAGCTTGCATGTGGTGAGCTGGTTTAGTTTCTTTGCTTCTTTCTTTTGTTTTTTATTTCATTGAAAGCTACTTTGCAAAAATGAAGCTGAAGCTGCCAAGGAGGTGATTCTTATGAACGCAGAAACTAAGCAATGCTTATTATTGATCAGTAGACTCAGACATTAATGGAAATAGCTAAATTAGAAAAGATCCTTTTATAAGCTATGGCAAAGTATATTTATTTGATCCAGACAAACTGTTATTAAATGGTGTAAAGCTTAAGTAGTTATTTTCTTCTTTCTTTCCTTCCTTCCTTCCTTTCTTCCTTCCTTCCTTCCTTTCTTCCTTCCTTCCTTCTTTCTTTCTTTCTTTCTTTCTTTCTTACTTTCTTTCTTCTGCAATCTTCAAGTAACTAGAAATCGGTACAAATATTTCTTTTACTATTTGTTTTTAGAAAAAAATGCTTCTTTTGGTGTTTTAAATGTTTCTTATCTCAATGAGTATCCCATGCAGTCTCTTCACTATTTTTCCATTCTATTTTATTTAGAACTCAGCCAAGAAAACAAATCTAAAATAAATATTTATTCTCCTTTAAGCTATGTTTTAAAAGCTCTGGATCTATTTTGTTCATAATCATATTGAGGTGTCGTTTTCCATCATCAGATGTATACATTTTTGGGTGTGGATGTGTGCTTACACAGGCTACTTTTAACAAAAATAATTAAAAAGAATGGACAACTCTAAATGTTATTAATGTATTCCAGAAGCATTATTACTATCCAATTTTTACTATCGGCTGGAAAAAATCATACATGACGTTTCTGTCTAGACAAAGGGTTTTTCATAAAAGGGTATGGCTTTAAATAGTGAGGAATATACAATGTTTTTATAATACCTATGAGGTATAGCTATTTCTTGTGCATTACAACTTTATAAACAATTCTTATTGGAGTTCAAATTCTATCACCTTCAAATTTCATTTTAGAACATGATTGTCAAGTCTGCTGATCTTTAGCACAGTAGTGGCATTAGCATCTACATTTTCCTTAAAAGGGGTTTTATATTCTCTAATAAAAACAAAAGCAATGACTAAATATCAAACTGAATAAAATACAAAAAAAAAGGAAAAACAAAATTATGAACAAAAAAGAAAATGTATGTCCAAGTGAGCTCAAATTTTAATATCAATCAATCTGATCAGATTGTCTACGATATTAATAAACAATTAATTTACATGTAGATAGTGAGTATGTGTCATCAGTCCAGGCTTTTAAATTAGGGATCCTAAAGTCTCATCAGCAGAATAAAGCAGGGGTCCCCAACCCTTGGGCCATGGCCAACAAACGGGCTGTGGCCTTTTTGGAACCAGGCCCCATGAATGGTGGGCCGGTGCACATGCATGAATGCAGCTCCAGTTGTGTGAGTTGGCATGTGTGCACAGGCACATGCAGCTCAACATACAAGTTGAGTGGTACACATATGCATATGTGCTCAAGTCGAGCTGCAAACTCCAGCACATGCGTGCTGCCCTGCCACTCACACAAGTTGAGCTGTGGGAGCCTGTGTGTGCACTGGCCTGCCACTCGCAGACCCAGTTCCCCTTTACCCCTCCCCCTGCCAGACCACCAAGCTGCAAAGTTTGGGGACCACTATCCTAGAGTAAATTTTACCAACAATAATTTGTGCTGCTTTTTCATTTTCCTGGTTGTTTTTAGACACACCATGTGAAAAATATGTTGCTTTAAGCTATTAAAAATGTGTGAGGTACTGGATGATACTCTTGATGGGACTATTCCATCCAGTCTTCTACCACCTATGTTTCAGATTATTTGGGGATTTTTTTTTCCTCAGAAGAGGAGAGAGAGAGAGAGAGAGAGAGAGAGAGAGAGAATATCTCTCAGGGTTGAAATGTGGACTTCCTTAATAGATGAAGGGCAGTGATGATGCTACCTATGTGAGTAATGAAATATCTGCAAACAAAAAACCAAGCTCAGAAATCACCAAGGATTCCACAAATGTGATTTTGAAATTTTATGAAGATTAATACTGTCATTCAAGAGATAAGAAGGGAAAGACTAACTAGAACCCAATGCTGCTTTCTTCCCCAGACACTCTCACTATTTTATGAAATCATCTCCATCCAATTGATCATGTTTCGGGGGGTTTAGGATTTTGCACTTCAGATGGTAGATTGTTTTTAAAAAAATGCCTGTCAAGGCTCTAAAACTTCCCTTTTGTTTCCACTCTGCACTTCCTGAAAAGCTCCGCATGTTCAACTTTTTCTTCTTCCAAACATCCAAAATAAGAACAAGTTTTGACAGGAAAGTATTTGATTGATACAGCATCACACTGGCAAATTGCACCTTCCCATGGAAATTGGACATTGCCCATCTACAAGGTGTTGATTATGCTGCACCACCTTGTCCTACGCTGTTTCTTTCTATGTAAATTAAATATTAGAAAGCTCCTCTTTGCACTTTTCTGCATAGAAAAGAAGAAGGATTTTGCACACTGGGGATAAATGTTAGAATGAAAAGAGCAGGTTTTGTGGAAATCAATCTCTCCTTTATACGCTCCCAAATTATTCTCCTAGCTGAGAGGCCTCCAGCAGCTTTGTCAGTCATGATAAAGCTATCACTCTGAGATATATTATAGGTTTCCTTTTCATGTTTTCAATAGAAAACATCCCACAGGTGTGTTTGCATTAGCAGAAATATATGAAGATTAATTACATGTCGAAGGCTTGAAATTTATAGACATCTTTTTTAGATGTCTTTCAGGTGGTTTGGGAAGGAATGGCTTTTACCGACACACTTTGGAAGAATTTAAAATATTTTTTTAGAGGAAAACTACACACAATTTAAGTCTTTTAATGAATGGAAAACTTTGCCCTCCCTTAAAATGTACAACTTCCCCTAAAGCTAACAGGTGAGAAAGTCAATGATTTGCTGCTGGTGTTTTTCCCACAAGTGTTTTCAAGGGCAAAGGCATTCCACAGGCAATGTAAAGAAGTGGAAGTTGGTTTGTAATTATTGAGTGGGCCCGATTGCAGGTCATCTCCAGAACCAACACTGGACCTGGAAGCTATTTCTGCATCATTGCTATAAATCTGAAAGAGGGCGGTTGATACACATGAATAGTGAAACAAATTCATCCATCCACTATAACCTGCATTCCACCATAGCTGGAGTGAACCCTAACCAGCTCCAATCAGACTAGGTCTATTTATGGATCACTCCTTAAAATATTATATTCTTCATATAGTGTCATATGTTTTTAAAGAAAAGATTGTTCTTTAAAAAATATTGTTCAAAACAATGTTACAAGTTCATTTAATATTCATGTTCAAGTACACAAAAGCAAACTTTCTTAACTAGGAAATCAAAGTAGCAGGAAGTGAGAGCCCTTTAATACATTATTTTGGGGGTTTTTTGGGGGGTGGTAATGTACCTGAATACAATAATTTTCATGTGACTCTACACATAATTCGCTTGAAGAGCCAATTCTTATTTTTTTGTAACTTAAATATACATACATACATACATACATACATACATGCATGCATGCATGCATGCATACAGGGATACAGGGATATCCCAGGTGGCAAAAAAAAAAACGGTTAAAATGTATGCCTGAGCTGATTCCATGATGTAGATAAGATTTTTTCCTCATTCAGACACTTATTTTGTGTAAATGTATCCACTTTCTGTCTTAGCTTTACCACAGCCTCTCATAACTGTTCTTTAAAATGTATAGCAGCAATTTCAAAGGCAGGAAGCTGAATGGGAGAAGGAGGAGAGAGAGAAAAAAAAACTTAACTTGATTTAAATAACCCTCTTGACACATAGCATCCAAATAATCTACAGTAGTTCAAATGTATTGGTCTTGTTCTGGGAATTGGAATTAGCTCTAGAAAGCTTTCTGATTTACTGCTTTTCAAGCCCAGACAAACAAATATATAACTGTGCATATTATTTATATACTTCCAATTGATGGTAAAGTAGCACTTAGGAACTGAAGGATGGGCTGCAATTTAAACCAGGAAAACGAATCTCTATGCATTGTATGTCTTTGTTAATATGCAAAAAACAAACACCTATCTGGTAGCAATCAAAATTGTGCAATTGTAATCTGCAAAGTCCATACTTCATAAATTCCAGGCACTGGTATGCTTACACTTCACATTACGAGAAGCTAGATTTCAAGTTTTTACAGCTTTTTTGAGTGAACCGTATCTTGTCTTTTTCCAAGGGGTACCAAATAGTGATAAGTCAAGCTTTTCAAATTCATTTTTTTTTTAAAAAGGATGTTGGCAATAACTCCATTTAAAAAAAAAACCACTGATAGGTCTTAAGGAGATAGATCTTAAGCAATATCTGAAGAAAGACATTTGGATTTTCTGCTAAATAAGAGCCATTTTCTATTTTCTGTAGATTTCTAAGCTTGCCTCTTAAGGGTCAAGGCTTCAATGGTCTTCACAATGCCTCAAATAATTGTAACATCTTGGGCGGATAACAAGAATGAACTGTTTCTAATAAATATAATACTACTAAGCACAAATTTGGTACTTGTTATCTATTTGGTAGTATTGTTTGTGATATATTGAAGGCTTCTTGTCTCCGAAGAATGAGAAGCAAAGTTGAATATATTAGCAGGTCTGTGATTAAATTGTTCAATAGTAGAACTTACAGTCAACTGTTTTTTGGGAGGAGGGAATGTGGAAAGAAAGAAGTAAGTAGACTGACAACTTCTTAAAAAGACAAAGAAAGGAAAGTGAATAAAGTCTGAGGTCTTCACTGCAAAATCTGTGTTTGGACTCTCCCTGATTCCCTCAAGGCCCACAGTTGTTGGTTGCTTTGCGGAAGGTTCGCAGGTCTGGGACACTCCGGAGCTCCAGTGGTAGATCATTCCAGAGGCTAGGGGCCACTGCAGAGAAGGCTCTCCTCCATGGGATTGCCAGGCAACATTGCCTGGAGATGGTATCCAATCACGAATCCTCTCAGAGGAAGTCAAGACCTCCCCATCAAATGTTGGATGGTCTGAGAAGTAGGGACCCAAAGCCACTCGGTCTTGTCAGGGTTAAGCTTGAGCCTGTTAGACCCCATCCACCCACATCCCTCAGGCACTGGGAATGAGAAGAAAGAGAAAAGAAAAAAGTTGTGAAGGAAGTTGAAGTGAGAAAGAGGATCTGCCACTCCAGCAATGAATCAAAACCAACACAAGATAAATATGAAAGAAATTCTAAAGCATCCTCACAAGAAAGTGGGGAAAGGTAACTAGAAGCCTCTTTCTATAAACACTTTTGAGAAATTGCTATGCAGATTGTGGCATATCATTAGGTGGAACAGCAGGGAAAACAGCAGGTAAAAGAACTTTACATGCAAAATCAGATCAGAATCATTGATTCCTAGAAACTGGAAGTGACTTTGGCAGTTTCATATTCAATGGAGAAATTACAGTGCAAGATGCAGCTTTACCATCCCTGAATGTTGACCTTCTAGTCTCTGCTTAGATACCACTAGCAACGGAGAGCCCACCACCCCACGAACCCCAAGGAAGTTGACTCACATGTGTCTGCCATATATACACTTTCTCCTCTAGTCCAAGGCTTTGAGGCAACAGAAAATGAAGCTGTTTATCATGTTTCTTCTCAATCTTATTTCATATGAATTGCTTCAAAGACTTCTTCTCTGACTTGTTCCCCAGTTCTAGATTCAATGGCCTAAGATTAGACTCACCAGACAGGAATATAATGGAAATAGCCTTTAGTAAGAAAGGCTTGCCATACATGAGATCTAATCACTTTTCCTTTATTAATTGAGCCCCAGATTGGATTTGCACCATACTGCTAGTTGGTGTACACTTGGATATACTTTGACTATGAATTTACTATATATTCTGTATTTCAACTAACAATCTGGAAGAATCCTTATGTAGTTTAAAATGTTCCAGTAAGTGTGAAGCTTTGCTAATATTTAGCCTCAAGGGTTTGTTTTCTTTTGTTTTGCACTCAACAAGCTTCGTGGAATAAAACAGCATTCTTTGCTTGATTTGCTCAGACTGTCTTTTCTATGCTAAAATGTATACTTGTAAGTCATTGCTTTTAAAAAAACCTTCTCTGCTGGACTTTTGTTTAGTCTTGCTGCAAATAAATACTTAACATATGGTACAGTTAAAACCTATTGGAGAAAAAGAATCTTCTTTCAATTTCTTTATGGATGCATATGAAAGACCTATGTGAATATATTTCCTTACTCGTCTTTTATGTAGCTGAGGTTCATTTATTGATATTGGTCTTTCAATATAAAATATTAAATGAAATTTCATCCTTAAGCAAATAAAACAAATCAGATCAAATCAAATCACACTGGATAAAACATGAGAAGGGAAAATCCCAACAGGAATTAAAAATATCAAACATCCAGATTTTCTGAGAGGGAATTTGGCCTATAGGTGAGGGAAACAATTATTTTTGCCAGTAACTCATTCTCCTTACCTACAAACCTTTTTTCAGAATTAAAAAAAATACTGTATCTGTAACAATATCATTTTGGGTAGCAATCAAACATCAGGAAAATGGAATTATATTAGCCACAAAAGGTATCTATGTCAGATTATGCAACTACTTCATTTAGAGAGGACTGAAGTTTGTCTGTACTCTTTTAAGTTTTCTCAGGATAAATAGGAGTTCATTCTGAACAGAAAATGGATTCCAGTGTACCCTCGCTCTTCAAAAACTGCAAGATTGTTGTGATAAATTCATGCAACAGCTGGTTTGGCATGCTGTCATCCTTCAGTCTAGCCACTAACTCTCCAAAATGAAAAAGAAAATACATTAGTTATGATGTGAATAGTCACAGGTGTTTAAATAACACAGGCATAACACCACAAATCTAATAATTATTGCCATTATTATAAATTACTGGGGAAAGCAACTTACACAATTACTAATTACTGTAGAATTGGGGTTGTGCAGGAAACACAATTTAAGGACAGCTGTATCCATAAAATGAAGTTTTGTTTTCCCCAAAGAGCAGAAGCTATTTAATTACAGAATGGAGAATTTAATAACTTTGATGTGGATGTGGGAAAGCAAAGCAAAGGTTCTTGTGAACCTGTTTGTATGGAATAAAGATTCCAGGGAAGAGCCAGAGGAGAGCAGTAACAGATGTAGAAGACGACTGAGTCTGATTTAACCAAAACAATCTTCCTGTAATGAATGAAATTGCTGGCTCTGATGTGCAGCAGAGCTGATAGCAGTGATCTAACTTTGAAACAGACAAGCGAGTGAAATGACGTGCACAAATGTTTAGAAACCTGACAGTTGCCCAGTCTCTTTGCATACTCCACAGATGCACCACTTAGCTAAGGGAAGAGAAAGCATCCATCACATATTTCAGCCAGAAGGCTGATGGGGGAAACATTGGAGAACAGTTTTCATTGGTCTGAAAAATAACAAATGCCAGAATCCATGCCAAGAAAAAAGTTTGCATACAAACTCCCAACCCCTCCCCCTCCAAATAAAAGTAGTGCAAGTTGCTAGAACAAAAATAGGATAAACTATAGGATGAAGGCAGAATTAGGGAGGGAAAGAGAACAGGATACATAAAATTAGCATCAAGCACCATCTTCGAAGCATGTTGTTACAATGTTAAAAAACCAAAGATTGTCATAACCATTTTACATCAAAATGTATGAAAGCCAAGCGATAGAATTGGAAAACGTACAATGTCAATTTGTTTATTTATTTATTTGCATCATACATTTCTTCTATGAGATTCAAATGATATGTATGATATCTCCCCTAAGTTGCTAAGAACAGCTAAGCAAAGCTGTGAGGGGCAATTGGCCTAAGGAATAGCAATAGCACTTCCTTATATATTGTTTCATGGTACTTTGCACACTTTCTACATGGTTTACAAAGTCAGCATATTTCCTCCAACAATCTGGGCTCTCATTTTACTGACATGGTAGGATGGAAGACTGAGTCAACCTGAGCCGATCGGTAGCAATCAAACATCAGGAAAATGGAATTATATTAGCCACAAAAGGATCGAACTCCTGGCAGTAGGCAGAGTTAGCCAACAATACTGCATTCTAACCACTCTGCCACCATGGCTCTTCTACTGTAGGAAGTTGAATTTAAGTCTTCTTAGTCCATGTCTATCACTTCGACTTTTAAGTACTCTTGTTTGGTCATGAAAATTATCAATCTGTACTTCATACAGTACATACAGTACTTCATACATACATACTGTAGGAAAGTACAATTTTAAGGAGTAATATTTCATAGTATAATATTTCATATTACTATAAAATAGTAATGTTTTATAGCTTATGCACCTTTATTCAAAAGTAATCTGGTTTCCATTGGCCAGCCAACCTCACAATCTTTAGCCAGATGACTATCTGAGTTGGATTATCAATTATTTTGCCAAGCCATTTAATCATTGCATGTCATATTACATTAGGTTAAGCATAAGCAAGATACAATGTTTGCTCCTGGATAAAGTTTCTTGCTAAAAACTGTCAGTAGTAGCAGTAATTACCAACCCACCTTTAGTATAAATGTGGCCTCCATGAATCCGAGGTTGTGTAATGCATGCCCTCTGTCTTTCGGCCACTGCTCTTATTTCTGACCCAGAGTTACTAGCCTGTAATTAGCAAGCTTATAATTGATTTTTAATTTAAAGCAATTACAATGGGGGCATTGCCATGCATCATTTCTACTTGAGGCATTGCAAGGCAAGTACAATTAGGGTGAAAGGAAGCTGAGAAATTTTTATTAGAAGTAGCTTTGAGAAATAATGGCAACTAGGACATTCCTAAAAGTAAATACTGATGGTTTTCAGTCTTGCCTTAAAAATGATAGTTTTTTTGCCCTAAAGCAGTAAGATTATATTATGTGTGTCTTGTTACAACTCTGATAAAGCAAAAGAATCTGGAACAACACATGGATTAAGAGAAATTGGGACAAGGGTTCAAATAGAGGACTGCAGCAGGAGAGACCCATAAATGTGGCATTTAGAAACTGAGGGAATTGTTAAATTGAATTTAGCTGTGTTTCTACAATACAGCTGCAGGAATCTGGAGGAGAAGAACCAATTTTGTAAGGCATCTCTTGGGCACAATTTATTTATTCTACATGGGTTATTCTTTAATGAGTATGGAGCTGGCAACAACTATCATGAGTTTTACTTTCCTTCTGCCTGATAGTAAGTTCCAGAGCAAACATTATGACCATTGTTCTGAAGTAAATAGCATAGTACGATCATATGTGTTATTACATTGATGCAAAGAGTCCTTTGTTTTTTTAATTTCTTTCTAAATCTCCTACTAAGTTTTATATGTATGAAGTGGGAGATATCTTAATTTTTGTTTTCATGAAACCCTTTATACTATGAGATGATTGTCTTCGGTGAAACAAAGAGCAATATACGTTGCCTTAACACTTTTTTGCTCTCTCAATGCTTCACCTCACTTGCTAAAGCTAAAGCTAAAAAATGCTTCTGCGATGGTGCTGTCAGAGGCGTGGTGGGTTCAGAGAAGGTCTATACTCTGGTGATCCAAGTCCTATCACTGCATGATGGAGCGAGCTTCTGTCACTTGCTTCAGCTCCTGCCAACCTAGCAGCATGTAAACGCAGGTAGATAAATAGGTACCACTTCAGTGGGAAGGCAACAGCACTTCATGTTTCGTTTCATGCTCTGCACTGGAGTGTGATGTCATATTCGCCATATGACCTCAGAAATGTCTTCAGACAATGCTGGCTTAGTGGCCTGGAAATGAAGATGAGCACCTCCTCCTAAAGTTGGCTGCAATTAGTGAGGTAAAATCCACAGGGATTCCTTTACTTGTAACAGTGCTATGTCTCTGGGTGCTTTTGGAGACAGGTGAACATTATGTTCTCACAAACTGTTCACCAAAACTTGGTAATTTGATAAATGTTACTTCAAACAATTTCCCACAGATCTGGCCAACGGTTGACAAACCCTGATAAGGCAGGGCTTGTCAACAATGTTAATCAAACCATAGTTTCCCAACTTTGGCAAAAGCCACACAGGGAGGCTGAGAGGAAAGTGGTCTTCCCCGAATGATCCCAGCAATATGTAGCAAAGTTACAAGAGCATGCTGTTTAAGTGTTGTCTGAGAAGGGATTGGAAACAAAGCAACATGAAGCAACTTCATCTTATTATTTTAAGTGAAAAGGTAAATTTGTTTGTACAACAGCTTGGAAGAAATTCTTTGCCCAGGTCTTCTTCAAAGCAAAACCGTCCTTCCAAGATTTGCATAGCTCTCAGAGATAGTCTCAGAACATGACTGCTTGGGAGACAAATTATTGTCACCCCAAGAAATACATTAGCAATTGACTCCCAGTATCAGTCAATGGATGTGGAAAGGCACCCATAGCAATAGCCAGCATAAATAGATTTATATCTGATAATTGTTGCAAAAAGTATGATATGAAAGTTGCTTATCTTGATGCACAGCTCTGAGTTTTGGCCATCAGGACATTTTTAACATTTCCTGGCTTAATATCAGAGGTTAATTATTACAATGATCTCTAAAGCAAATGACACTCTCTCACTCTCCTTCCCTCTCTCCTTCCCCCCTTTCTCCTTTGTACTTTTCATTAACCAGCTCTGGATTTTTGACTCTTAGCTATAATCCTGAACTGAGGGATGCATGCCATGGAAATGCAAATTCTCTTTTGGATACTGGGCATCTACCTTGTTGACTACATCACAAATAACACCATTCAACATCATTTTTGTGTGGCACCAATTATAGAGAAGATGAGAGAAGGCCGCTCCTCCGGTATGGACGTGTCCTGAGAGTAGCACCTTCCACCTTCCAAGTAGAAGTCAATGACTGGTGACCTTGCGGGCATCCAAATCAGAGATGGCAAGACACCATCAACAAAGATATGCAAGCCATGGGCCTGCGCCCTGGAGATGCAGCTGACCATGCAAAGTGGCATTCAATGATCCGAAAACTTAACCCTGCACTTGGAATAATAATAATAATAATAATAATAATAATAATAATAATAATAATAATAATAATAATAATAATAATAATAATAA
>JANHGC010010048.1:154387-165426 GCA_027560395.1 Boaedon fuliginosus | reverse complement strand
CAGCTCAGTTCTTTTACTATGAATAAACTCTTTTACTTGGACCCTTGCCTATTGTGTGGTCTATACCGATCCCAAAGAAAAAAAAGAAACAAAAGAATTTTTAATAGGATGGTTGGTGTGTATGTTTTGCTGAAGATAGTTCTGCACTTTTTGGGGGGAAAGATGAGAAAGTAAACAAGAACAATCATTTGACAAGAGAGGAGCAGAAGGAAACATGGCAAAGTTAACAATAAAGGCACGAACCCATCTATGAAGGACAGAAAAAAACGCACCTCCATTTCATATGAAAATGTAATCAGTGGGTTTGGTTTTGGAAGCTTTTAACATTGCCTAGACTTTTTTTTAATTGTTTCTAGAAGCATCTTGATTAAGTAATCATCAATAATGACCCTTTGGTTTGTCATTCTGAATATCTGTTTGCTACTAAGAGAGGTTTTCAGTTCCAGTTTTTCAAACACTACATGAGGTTGGTCCCAGTTCCTTCATTAGCAGTTTTTCTTTTTTAACTTTCCATGAGAACTCCATTTAGTTGGAAAACAAACTTGTGATTTAGTGACACTGAGTTTCCAACTTCAACATACTATCCTGCATTAGATCCTCAGTTAATTCTATATCCTGAATTGCTTAGATTACATCTTGTCTTACAATAAGAATGTTGAAAGTATTATTTCTGAAAATCTATAAGGACCTGTGAAAGATAGTCTGGCCTGAATGATTTATGCTTCCCTCAACTTGTGTTTAAATTATTTAACATACTCTTCATGGGGTTGACTTGAAAAAGTGTTTAATTAGTTAGTTAAGAACTTTTTCATACACCTGGGGTCCTCCAAGATGGGTTTCCTATCCCTCTGCCCCACAATGACATCAATCTCAATAAGGTTTTTGGCAGCTGAGCCGCTGATCTTCTGACTTAGGTGCTGCCCAAGAGAAAATGTTCTGGAGAGGCAAGACTAGCTACTTATCATTAGTGGGAACTCACTTTGTCTCACTTCTTGGTTGCTTGGATTCCCCTTTCCTTCCTCAAAAGTCAAACATTGTATGGCATTTTGGAATGTCAAAGACCAAGACCAAGAAGATACAACATTTATGATCACTGTTGCATTGTATGCAAATAAAGAAAGACTCTGAAATACGCATCACAATGGCTGATGAAGATGATGGAATTAGCAGAGATGGCAAAATCAACGTGTTTGCTTAGAAAACTATACATACTTAGAAAATTATACTGCAATACCACATTTATTAGTGAATGCAAAACCTTATGAACTTTTTGTTGAAAAAAATGATTTATGGATTTGATGATAAGAGAGGACAGATAACAGAAAGGAGGAAAGTGTGTCTTTCCAGCACCAGTCAACCTTGGCAGCCAGTGGTGAGAACAATCAAAGGATAGCACAAGTGTGATTCTGTCATTTGGAAGAGGATGACTACACACTAAAATTCAACTATCAGACTCCAGTCTGTCCTGGGATTTTCCCTACTGCATGAAACATAACCCAACTGCGTTGGCTTCATATTTCTTCTCAATATATATTTCCTATAATGCTTCAGTAGGACTATGAAATCTTAGACCCTTAGCAAGGCCAGTTCAATGGTTACTTTAAAATCAGGTCTTTTTAGTTCTACCACCTCAATTCTACAATTCCCTTGTGAAATGACTTAGACTGATATCTTTTCTTGTTTGATTTTAGAAAGGCGCCAGTCAAGGTTATGCAATGTATCATTTTATAACCCTCTGCCCAAAAGTTTAGATATCTTTTTTTATTAACGGTAGTTCTTTTTTTCTGATTATTTTGATTTCCTTCCTAAGGCAAAGCGTCAGATCATGGAATGAAGAAAACAGAAAAAACACTTAGCAAATGTTGAAATCAGGACATCATCATGGTCGTGAGGGAAAATACAGATTTATATGGAAGAATTAAGTATTGTATGCATCCTAGCTGTTCCATATCATGCTTGGATAAATTGGGGACCAGTGAAACACATAATGGAAATGGCATCTGAAAAGAGGATCAAACTGGTCAGTCTGGTAAAAGCAGCATGGTTTTGTTGCAATATAAGCCTTGGCCCTGTGTACATACATCAGAATGTTGCATGTATGTCTCAAAGGGCAGAGCTCACAACATGATGGCACAATGCTTCTTTCTTCATTCTGACAAAAGCAGCTATGTACATATGTAGCCTGTGCATGAGTGCTGTAGTGACAAATAGATTTTACATTTTTCAAAATGGATGGGAGTCAGGCATGTCCTACATGACATCCAAAAGAACCTAATCCATTTAATGCTATACAAGGGTCCCCCAGCAATATCTAGTGCCACTTGGGATCTGGCAGATCTAAGCAGAATATTGAGTAACTAAATTGTTGGACAATTTAATAGCTGCTGATTCATTCTGTCCCATCCCTCAGGATTTTGCAAATGTTTTCTCCAATCCCAGTTCATCAAAAATTTAATATATTACTTGGAGCATTCGGGTGTTCCAGAATTCTGCTTCAATGCAAGGAGATAATATATCTGATTTCAGCCATCTATTCATTTATGGCCTATTTTAGGACTTATTTAGTGGCGCTAAAAGTGGCAAAGTGTTCTCACTTTTCCGCACTTATTGCATCCACGGACTGTCACCCAGCCACCCTGTTTAGGGTGATTTGCTCCCTCCTTAAACTGGGGAAGATTGAGGAACCTTTGCAGGGTAGAGCTGAGGAGTTTGCTCAGTTTCTGTCGGATAAAATCGCTCGGATTCAGACAGATCTGGACTCTAGCTGGACAGGATCTAATGAGGTGATTGGGGTCCTGTTAAGTGGGAAGAGTTTGTTCCCGTAGCCCCTGATGATGTGGACAAGGCCATGGGGGCGATGAGCACCTCCACCTGTTTATTGGAACCATGTCCTTCCTGGCTAGTTTTGACTGGCTGAGAGGTGACAAGCAGCTGGATCCAGGAAGTAATCAACGCCTCTTTGTGCACAGCCTCCTCAGGCTCTGTTTTCACTCTGCAGAGGCCGTCATGGCCAAAAATGGAGCCTCAACAAGTGACATCGAGCTGGCCATATCCACCCTGGTCACGCATACCCTGGCCCTCCCGAGGTTAAACACAACCCTGATGCGGCTGTCAATGAAATTGAGTTTGACACTCCTGCTTTAGAATCAATTTATTTATATATTTATTGAGTTATCTTTTTGAATGCTCTAATAATTCATTCTACACAATATATTTACTATATATCATTTGCTCTGTACATCATTCTGTTTGACTCCAAATTTGAACACACAACTGGTAGTCCTACAAAACACCAACAAACACAAACATGTCTATAGTGTTTTAAATTCAATCCTGACACCTTGCAACTACTTGAACAGGCCCATGCTGTTTTCTGGGCAATATTTTTCAGAAGTGGTTTGCCATTGACTTTTTCTCGGGGCTAAGAGAGGAAATGAATAACCCACCCAAAGCACCAGTCAAACACTCACACATATCACACACATTTTTACTTATTGGGATAAGCAATGTTATACAGAGTCCAAATACATTAATTTATTTTCATAATTCATTATGGAAAGTTGTTTGCAGGTGATTTTTGTGCCGCTGCCAACAAGAAGAAACATTTGGAAAATCTGAGTGTGATTTTCACACAGCAATTCCTTTTTCTGCACACCTCAAAGAAGAGGGGAAAAAGAAAGCTTAATTATCTATATTTAAATTACATGGAACAAAGTATAAGGTTAGAAGTGACTTCTGCACAGATTTTTGGCTTCATCGGGAGAACTTTTTTCAAGCCTATTGTCTCTCTATTGTTGGTGCTTTATAAACTTGACACCTTTTCAGTTCTTTAAAAGCACCTGTAAATGTTTAGCGAATTGCTTCTTTTTGTTCGGAAATTGCAGTAGATCATCCTGACTTTTAAAGGGTTTTTTTTTTTGGTCTTTCATACTTTGTTTATCCTTATGAGTGGATTTGTGTAGCACGAGATTTACTGTGGGCGAATCAACTTCCTAACTGCTGTTATTTTCCTAAGCATTCACCTATGAAGAAGTAATTTCATTACACTTTAAAGAGATGAGGATTGGAACCATTTTTGGGGCTCATCTGCACTGTGAATGCTCTCATGGAATTTCCACCTGTGACTATTGGTATTTATATGCTTCTACATTTTTTTTGCAACTGACTTTCAGCACAATGCTTTTCACAGTAAACTCCATTTGCTGATTTTCAGTGGGTTCCCAAGAGTCCCCAGAAACCCTGCCTACAACAAAAACTTGGCAAAAAAAAGTTGAAAATCCATCCAAACAATGTGGATTCTTTTTGTTTACTGGATAACTGAAACAATGATGGGAAGGAGTCAATATAGTGACAAGGACCAACTTTTTTTAAGAACCGGTACCTGGAATATTAGTAGATACTAGATATAGTAACTCAAAATAAGGGGAAAAATACTTTTTGATGTGGGAATGATTCTTGGCATTGATTGTTGATGGAAACATTATAAAATATAATGTGGGAGCTAGCTGGATTACTTTAGGAGACAACAAAAGCTACCTTTTTTTCAAATGGCAACTTCTTCACAAAGTTATCAAGGCTTGTATTTCTTCTCATCTTTACAGGTCTGTTTCTATGTAGAGATCATGGTGTGCTGCCATGAGTTTACAGTATAAGTTCTTATATTAGTACTTTATCATGCATACAGCATTGTTTTTCCATGTATTCAGATCCTCATAACAGTAGAAATATTAAGGTTTATCATATACCTTTGCAGGGCTTGCCAACATAGGCATCTAATGGGCACTTGGATTGCAGCTGGGCAGTCATCTGAATGCTTCTGCATTTTCAGTATTTTAATGGAAGGAAAGGAAAAATGTGCTCATTTAGCACATGCTGAATGGCCAGCCTAGCAAAAGAAACTTGTTCTGCGACCAGGTGTTCTGTGTCTCAATTGGGCCCTGTCCCCTTGGCTGAATTTACTTTCACGTGAATGTCTTATCTTTGTTTTCATGGGGAGGATGAGCAGCGAAGAATTCTAATAACAGCTGTTCTGTATGGTAAAACAGCCTTGCCAAGACAGCTGTTACATGAGCATTTTCCCCCAAACCACAGTATCATATTATGTTCACTATACAATGGCAATTCAAGAAATAATGGAACAAACTCTTTAAAACTGAATGAACAAGAATATTGACTGGGATATTTAAAACAGCCAAGTCTATGAAATGTTCATGCTAGGCTGTTTTTAATACAAAACTAAAACTTCAATATAGAAATCTCCATATTTAAGATACGGGATAACCCACTTGTATTTTATTAGGTTTCTTTTTTCCTAGATAGAAACTGTGCTAAAGCTAACGTGGTTCGTATAGAAATGTTTCTAAAGAACAATCTTCTTGATATTACAGCAAGGGTGTATTGCCACCATTCAGAATCCTCAAGCAGAACAGGCAAATGGAATATTCTCTAAGACAAAGAGAATTTTTAAAATACTGTGACATGATTAACCAAGGAATGACACTTTCAAGTATTATTGACAATGACTTGGGTTAATCAAAAGTATGAGTCTTGATATTAGGGTATCTTTTAAAATTCAGCACGTAGAAAAAGATTAGCCAACGATCAAAGCCAAAGTAGCAAGGAAAAGAAAAATACAGCTAAAGTTCCACTGAACATCTGCTTATGAATAGCTTGGGTTCTTTGCTCTGATTGCATGTTTAAAGTCCACTTTCCATAAATTATCTAATAATTGCATGTATAATATTTGTTTTGCATGCTAAGAGGGGAAAATAAAAATAAACAAGCTATTTTGTTTAGAGCTAATGCTAGTAGTCATGGTAATGCATGAAGCAGTCAAGTACTTTTGAATAATAAAAATTATATCAAAGGGCATCATTTTTTACCAGCAGAAATGGGGCAAATTCACCCACCGCACACAAATATAGCTGTCAAAAAGTTCCCCTGGAAAAAAAAATCCTTAGAGATGCTCTCAGGATCTCTCTGTCATTCTGAAGACAGGCATGTTTGACACTCTCTCCTTGTAATGATCAAAGATGAGAGTTTTCCAGGGAGTGAGAAACTACTCTGGTTATAATATAAAAGAGGCATCCTTTACTATCAGCAAACAATGGGTATATGCTGTCATGCAACGCAGCAAATGTACAGCACAATATAATTGCTTAATTAGCATGAATAATTTGAAAAATGTTGTGTTTTCTTTTAATGCATTTGTATTTATATGACTAAAAATAAGCTTTTTGTTTTTTTATTTTTGCTTTAGAAAAAGAACCATCCATTTAGTTCGTGCTGCCTATGAACACGTAAAACAGAAAAGATCGATCAGATATTCTGCTGGTCACATTCTAGCTTTTTATAAACATTTCCATTGCCATAAAATGAAAAAGCTAAGACATCTGATGGCTTCTTGCACCCCTTGCTTCAGTCTGATGCAACTCGCAGGTGCTTTGTTTGCTTTCTATTCCATGTTGATCTCTTGTGACAACTTATATTATTTTTAAAATAAATAATAATCTTGGCACCCAAGCTTCAGGTTTAAGGAAGGGTATCTATAATAACTTAAGTTTAGATTCAGGCTATGCTCTGAACCTAATGTAAATGTAGTGTAGATAAATCCTTGCTAATTAGCTAAAGAACAATATTTTTGATATTTTATTAAGAATATGTGGTGGAATTTTCCATCATGCAGAACAATTCCCAAATCCTTTTGAGTTCAATAAAACTAGCTTCTAAATCACAGAAATATAACTTGTTTGGGGCCAGGTATAGTTAATATTATTACTTCTCATGTATTTAATAATTCCCTTTTGCCACCTGAAAACTTACAATAAGATGCAAAGTTGAGGGGCTACATCCAAAGCAATCATACAGATTGGAGGTAATAGTGGTGCTCTACCCTTTTTTGCATTATGATGTCGCAATATTTTATCACCACTTCCTAATCTATTCCTCCTAAAAATGTCTTTCAGGTCCTCACTGTATAAGCTGGTAGGTATTGCCTCACTCTTCCATACTTTGAAAATAGTGAATTCCTTGCTGAAATTGTCCCACTATTTCTCATCATCTTCATAAACTCTGGATTGTCGAAACTGGAGTGTTTCAGCTTTTATGAATATAATAATATTGACTGTGAATGAATCCAGCATTGTGTAGAAATATATTAGAAGTGGGGAGTCCTCACTTTGCAACCTCGAACAAGCTATTAGCCATTTTTCTCTGTTTTGTGAAGTTAAAATCAGATGGTGAGAGAACATACCTTGAGCATCTGGTGGAAGAGGTAGAGTAGAAATGCACTATGAATAAATAAAGAATATATGAACACACTTATGATGATGTTGTAGACTTTACATTGCCTTGTTAATCTAACTAGCTATCTCAGGATATGTTAGCAATGGTTCAATCAATGAATAAGGTCATGGTACAACAGCCATTAACCATTTTATTAGGTTGACAATTAAACCTAAAATAAAATCAAAGCAAGATATAATGGAAAGAGCCAGTTTGCTGTGGAGATAAAGGCATCAGGCTAGAATCCAGAAGAGTATGACTTCTAGGCCCGCCTTAGCCATGAAGCTAACTGGGTGACCTTGGCCAGTCACTCTCTCTGACCCTTAAGAAACAGTAATGCCAAACCACATCTGAAATCTTGCACGGAGTTGCCAGGAACCAACACCAAGTTGAATGGGTACACACATGACACACACACAAAGATATTAAGAATATCTGGTTTATGGCAGTAAGCTGCTAAAATGGTTTCCTAGATATCATGGATCAAAGAACAGTCTTTTGTCATGGGTGTCATGAGAGTTATTGAAGATAAATAAATAGAATGAAATAACCCTTTTCAATTTCCTGTGATTTAGAAATAAAGCTGGACAACCCTGTAGAGATGGTGAATCATTCTGTACATCTGCTTCCAATAGATGTTTACCATGACAGTATCCAGAAGCATCACACAAGAGTATTTATAAGTACTGAAGGAAAAGAGAGATATCGGTGACAGGAAAAGAAATCACAAATGGAGATCTAAACAAGGACGGAAGGAGGTCTCCCTTGAGATGGAGCACTGACTGCAACCCATGACCCAATGGAACAGGAAGATACCAATTTTAGAGCAACTTTGGGGAAGTCATGCGTTTCAACAAAGACCTTCATCACAGTCAGAAGATGAAAGAAGGGCTGCTAAGGGATGACAATGATACAGTATAGCCAGACCATCTTCTTAGAAAGAGGAAAGAGAAGAGAAGAACAAGAAGGTGACATGCTAGCAGCAGTCCAATATTTGTGGGGCTGCCACTAAGAAGAGGGAGTCAGCCTATTTTCTGAGGCACCAGAAGGCAAGACAAGAAGCAATAGATGGAATCTGAACAAAGAAAGAAGAAATCTTAGAATTAAGGAGAAATTTCCTGACAATAAGAACAATTAATTAGTGGAACAGCTTGCCTTCAGAAGATGTGGGTGCTCCAACCCTGGAGGGTTTTAAGAAGAGACTGGACAGCCATTTGTCTAAAATAGTTAGGGTCTCCTGCTTGAGCAGGGGGTTAGACTAGAAGGCCTCCAAGATCTTTCCAACTCTATTATTCTGTGTTCTGTAAACTTCCTGCACTGTTTATATTTACTTATCTCAGAAAAGTATTATTCTATGGCACTGCGAAGGAAGGAAAGAGAAAGAAATATGAATGGCACATAGAAAAGCAATTTTGATGCTAAAACAGCCTAGAGAATCAAGTGGACAAAGATCACAATAGTCAATAAGGCTTGATTAACCATGCACATTATGCCACCTGTCAAAATTAAATTTTGTAATTCCAGATTACTTATTACTACCTGTGGAGAGCACCGACTGTTCCAAGTACAATCTCCAAATGCACAAATGTGAACCAGGATTTTTTCTTTCTCTTTCAAGCAGACAAGTTGCAAGAGTTCAGTGATTCAAAAGTAAGCTTGACAGAGTCAAATATTGGCTAGCCCTGGAATGTGATGCACAGTCTTTGGGAACAGATGGCTTAATATATGACAATAAAATTCATATCAGAAAAGCAATTCCATACTTCAGATAAGCATGTTTTTTAAGCTTGGAACAACATTTTCACCTCTAATGCATAAAAGCAATAATTTTCAAATTATGAGAAATCTTTGTCTGCAGAACTAAGGGGAAATTCCTTTCCTGCTCCAATCCTTTTTTGTTGTTGCTGCTGTTTAAAACACACTATTTTTTAAAATTATAATAAAATGAGGAGAAGGGTATTTCTTTCCCCAGGATTTCTGAAAATCCTTGGGAAAGCAATGTGTATTGCCTTATGCTAGAAACTGGAAATATTTGTAGCTATCTGCTTTTTTGATGTCCTGCTTTTTGGTAAGCATACTGACTATTAAGGGAAAATGAGAAACTACGATAACTAAAAGCTGAATGAACTATTGTGTTTCAAAGTTCTGAAACTGAGTTTTCATTAGGACTTCTATTCAGGTAGTTCTTGACTTATGATTTGTCACTTAGCAACCATTCAAAGTTACAATGGATCTCTCCAGAGCTGTATACAATCCAGTTCCAAAGTTGGCTACCCTCCCTGCAGTCATGTGATTGCATTTTGGGTGTTTAAGAATCAGCTTGCAATCTGCAATGTCCCACGATCACGTGTGCATAATTTCTAGCAGTTTACTTTTAGTTCCAACAAAAAATGTCCATTATGTAAATGGATTTATTTAACAACTGTGGCATTTGTTTAATGACTGTGATATTCACTTAGCAACTGCTGCAAAAATTATATAAAATCAGGCAAAGTCAAATGGTGACCTGCTTAATGATTGCCATGACATATGACTGTAATGCTCCATTTTTACTGTAAATCAAGGATTACCTATAACAGAATTTATAATGCAGCCATGTCAGAAAGAGAGAAAAAAACAATTACTTCAATTCTTCTTCATTTTTTTCATAATCCCTTTAACAGTTGCTTGTCTCCAGTCACAATTTCACTGCAATGATAGTGATAGTGTTGTTGATGATGATAACAATGATGGAAACACAATTCTAGGATCAAAAGTGGGAAGGCATGTGATAGAAGGGAAAGACTATCTGGAAAGGAATTGGAGCTGCAGAGAATCAGACCAAACAGGATTAAGTTCTCTCTATCCATCCGTTGCTATCTGCCTTCAATTGTCAAAGAAAATCAAGGCTTAAATTCTTAAGTCTTGACATTGAAACAATAGAAAGTTCTATTCATAGAAATACCGAGAGAAAGAAAAATTGGGTGGACCATAATTCAAGGAGAACAAAAATAGCAAGTGCATTCATAATATTTTTCATGAAGAGCTTATCTCAGACATATAGACAATAATAATCCAGTCGGGAAGCTTAAAGTAATCAGTTCTTCTCCTTGTATACATTAAGTAGCCCTCCCACTTATACTGTCTGTCCCTTTTTACAATATCCTCCAAAGCAAAGGTGGAATGTTTTAAATATGTAACCCTTCAGCCTTCAACTAGTAACAAAAATAAACCAGACCAAGCCACAAATCCTATTCTTTTTAGCAACAGGAGCAGACAAGAAGCTGAATGATAAGTTAGCTAGTCTGAAGGAACTGCTTCCATGCTATCCTGTGATTCTTCTGTACATTGTTTTGCTTTGAGGGAAACCACTTGGCTAACAGAATATATTGCAGCCCAGGAGGAATAAATTTTGATAAATAATAAGGAGACATCTCAGCAAGGCTTGTTATATAAACTCAGGATTTAGATTGGTATCCAAAATTGCTTTCCCATGGCTTGCTAAATCATTATGAGCAGGAAAGGGCTATGAGAAAATAAGCTCTGAATTTTCAGTTAAATATACTCAAAATTCATGCCATAACCTTTAGTCAGCTATGGGCAAATGCACACCAACAATTTATGTAGGCTTAGCATCACTAATGTGTACCTGTCACATTTTCATTGTAGCACATGTAAACATACTTCATCTCCCTTGATGTAAATGTCAGCACTTATGCTATCTACACCGAACCTGCCCCCCCATCCC
This sequence comes from Boaedon fuliginosus, assembly GCA_027560395.1. Classification (NCBI taxonomy): domain Eukaryota; kingdom Metazoa; phylum Chordata; class Lepidosauria; order Squamata; family Lamprophiidae; genus Boaedon; species Boaedon fuliginosus. The sequence goes on along the minus strand of JANHGC010010048.1, from coordinate 154,415 downwards.
CATCCCACCCTCCTGAATGGGAATCCCT
>JANHGC010010048.1:131518-143214 GCA_027560395.1 Boaedon fuliginosus | reverse complement strand
GAGAGTGAGAGAGAGAGAGAGAGAGAGAGAGAGAGAGAGAGAGAGAGAGAGAGAGAGAGAGAGAGAGAGAGAGAGAACTTGATTCCCACCAGAACTTTATAAAAGGAAATATTAGAGACAAAACATCTCCTTTGCAACATCCCATCCAGATGGCAGTTCCAGTGTTTTATGGCCAGTCTGTTTATTAATGAACATCTGTTTTTGCTACAGAACACAGAGAAGTCCTTTTATCGTCAAGCTTTCTTCCCATTTTCAGAAAATAATCATAGCAGGCAATTTATTATTACTCACAAATCTTCCAATTTTTTGTTTAATTCTAACAAAAGCCTATCAGTTGTCCTCTCAAATCCTAAATGATGATAAATGAGGATTGTTGAAATCCTAGACATTTTCATAGACCTATTATATTAAAATTATTATAAGATATGGAAGATTGAGTTTAAAATGGTTTACAGCAAACCCTCAGAAATTATGCTAAGCATAATTCTGTGTGTGTGTGTGTTTCTCTCCTATGTACATCACACATATATATGTACATTTTTTTATCTTCTACTGAAATCTGCCAAAATGGACAGTGAAATAACTGGTAAATTTAAAGAAAGTTCCCTTGCATAGGGGAACCTGTAGGGTACGTTGATAGCAAGTAAAAATGCAGTCGGGGCAGTCTAAGGTATTTAGTGATTTGAGGCACAGTATCTGTCTCCAATTATCTTCTGCCAGTCTTATGGGGTATAAGACCAATAAAGAAGATTACATAAAGTGCTCAGGGAAATATGGAAGTTACAATCATGCCCTCCTGGACATTTTTTGTTCGGTAAGGTCTAAGAGCCAGCCCCATAACCCACATCTTGAGCCACAACATAATCTATGCTTGCCAGAAAGAAACACCACAATTTTAAGGTCTGTTCAAAACTGAGAGAGTAAGATGACCTAGAATTTGCAGGCACAATAAATATTCAGTGAAAGTCTATGTAAGCTTATTTTTATACTCACTTTTAAATAGACTTGCATTGTACTTACTTTCAGGATGAAATATATTTAAAAGACAGCTGAGGAAATCTTTGGGGAGAACAGGAAGTAGGGCCAATTTTCCATGGATTCACATACAGTTGTGGGAGGGGCACCCGTATTACAGTTAATTATTTAAAATGATTAAATGAATCAATACTTTTAATCCTGGCAATTACATACACAGCAGATAAAACAGCATAGAACTGATTCTTGGAATCATATCTCAAGAGTTTTACCAGTTGTTCTTCACTGATTCCTGTATCTGTGCATTTCACCTCCCTTATGATATTGTTCTGCTAGGTCCTAAATCAAAATTTCTTTCTCATATTAATCTCATATTGACCATTTCCAGGGGTAAATGGCATATCCTTAATACTACAAATACTAAGCTCTGTAGTTAAATTTATTGAATGAGAAATGTTTTGTCCCGGTTTGTTACAGGCCATCCTTTTTTTAGCAACAACAATTGGGACCATCAATTCAGTAGCTAGTAAAATTGCAACTGTGCTTATGTTCATACTTCAGCTTTCCTTTGCTTTAGAGAGCTGCGAAGTCATAAATGCAAGGAATTGTCATAAAGTGAGTGTTTCATCACCATTAATCCTGGATTTGTTAAATGAGGATTACCTGTATGTAAGCTATGAAATATTTCAGAAAGAAATAGATGTCCAATCAAAAGAACCTTTACATTTGAGCAGAGGTGGCACTGTGGTTATTATTAAAATGTTTCCTATTTTGTGGAACAATCTGCCTTCCTTTCATTTTCCGTAGGAAGCATCATCCAACCAAACTCAATGGGTCATTTGAAGAAAATGACCCTTTCTAAATATGCTCTCATTTCTGTAAAATTGGCTGTTAATCTTTCCTTTATTCATCAGAGTTTTATCAGTGGCACATGAGCCAAATTGCAAGCTAATTACAAATAATATCTACAGTTACAAATGTCAGGTGAGAAAATCAAATTTCAGATTCCCTCCCCCACAACCTTCCCCCAGATTGTAAGTTTAGAATGAATTCTTTGCATGTATTAGAAAAGAGGGCTCTCAACAAAATGCAGGCCAGATGAGGATAGAGCCTGTTCTTAGGGCATGTATTTTTTTTATATATTTTTTTGATACCCAGAATGAAAGTAGGCCAAGTCATTTTGAACTCACATAGAAGGAAATGGCCTTAATCAAGTGACTCTGGCTCTGATCCTCCAATGTGATTGCTTGCTTAGCCCTGTTCATTTCTTTCCAAACATTAGGCAGGTTTGCAGTTTTAAAAATGAACTTAGCTGTTTGCCAGCTGACCAATTTGGAAAGTGCTCTACATGCAGCGATAAGCTACTCAGTAATGCTTGTTTGTTAAACATAACTTACTGGCACCTGCAGAATTGCTTCCAGGAATGATTTGTAGCTGATTTGCACCAGGTCATTGGCTGCTTCCTAACAGGTGGATTAGAAGAGGAAAGAAAGCACCAAGAATGAAAACCTGAAGTCCGATTAAGAAACTTACTATATCAAATATAAGCTTAGCAATTGATATATTTTAAAATCCCTTTCTTGTTCCCTTTCCTATGGAAGTGCAGTGCAATCCTTTATAATATAATATATTATCTCACATATATATTCAGTTTGGTGGACATACATTAGGACCCGCAGAGGTAATCTGCAGAAATCCATATGGCAGCAAAAAAATGGGATTTTTCTGCCTCTCCTTGCTGCCATCTAGTGGACACTCTGAACTTTGCAGACCAGATCTGGTGGCTCTAGCTTTAAATGGTAAAGGTTCCCCTCGCTCATACGTGCTAGTTGGTTCCCGACTCTAGGGGGCAGTGTTCATCTTGTTTTCAAAACCGAAGAGCAGCGCTGTCCGAAGACGTCTCTGTGGTCATGTGGCCAGCACGGTTTAAAAATGCAGTTACCTTCCCACCAAAGGTGGTCCCTATTTTTCTACTTGCATTTTTACATGCTTTTGAACTGCTAGGTTGGCAGAAGCTAGCACAAGTAATGGGAGCTCACTCGATTATGTGGCACTATGGATTCGAACCACCAAACTGCCAACCTTTCTGATCGACAAGCTCAGCATCTTACCCACTGAGCCACCGGGTCCCTTGAAGCTCTAGCTTACATCTAGATTAAAAAAAAAGTGTAGGTTTCTTGACCAACATTTTATTTTTTTTAATTCTCTTTATTTCTTAGGACATGAAAATAAAACTAATATCAAGTTAGTCCTCAACAACCTATGGTGAATCTTTTAAAAAAAATAATGCAAATAGTTTAAAATACAAACTCAAATAACAGTGTCCAAAGCTGGGGCCAGATCTCCATCCAAGATTATTCTGAGTCAGGTAGCAAATGCAGAAATGACTGGGTTTTTTAGTAATAGATGAATAATTTGGTCCATCAAAATTCTTAACAAATATATCAATCTTGGGCATGCCAACTATGTAAAAGAACATGGGATGCATAAGCGTATTGAAATCCATGCTTTTTCTTTTTTCAAAATCTTGTGATACGTATCACAAAAGCAGTATGTTGACACAAAATGCATACCTTAGAGAAACATATTCTGATAAACAAATGGCATGACAAATGTATGAACACTAGGGGAGGAATGTATACATATTTTTCTACAAATCTTTTCAAATTTGTGCAACACTTTTTAAATTCGTGAAGATGGTTAAACAGAATTTGCAGTCAGTAAAGAGAAAAATCTGTCCAAAACAGATGGCCAGAATCACCCATCCTACCCCCTTCTTTATGACTTCACGTCTCTTTCTTTACAGAAGGCACCTGCCGAAACTTTCACGCATAGAACATTGTATTGAAGAAGCTACTTATGACGGTTTTAAGGTATTGTGAACTAGGCTCAGGAGTAAATACCCAATGTAGTTCTTGCAGAACTGGAATGATTGATTATTTGAAATAAATCAGTCTGAATTCTACCCTCATAATTCTTCACCAATGGAAATGTCTGCACTCCTTTCATGTACATACAAGGCATCATAGAAATCCATCACTCAAGTTACTACAATATGGATCACGGTAGTAATGTAATCTATGACAAAGAAAGATTGCAACAGAAAACAAAGTGACATGAAACATTGCAAATGATGAAGCCCATCTGAATATACAACGACAGATGCAGAAGTGTCTCCAAATTGCACATTTTCAATCCCACCTAAACCAGGTTATATTTACTGTACCTACAACAATTCAATTTTGTCAAGATTTAGAACTATTCAGATGTTTCAGCATCAAAAAAGGTGATTTAATGCCCTCACCAAGTTCATCTGACTGAGATATTGATAGCTGCAGATAGGGTGCCATAAATATACTTGCAGCACCTCACTCCAAAACTTGATGTTCCTTTTGCGATGTACTCATCATGAGCAAAATTATATTGGGTGTTCTAGATTCATGAACATGCTATGCAGCTTCTCTATAGATATAGGACGGTGCATTATATATGATACAGAATTAGATTAAAATATATTAAAATATTTTTAAAAAAATTAATATATTTTAAACTAAATAAAATTTAAAAAAATATATATATTTAACTTTGAAGTGCTGGCCTGTACCTTGACAGCTTTACTTTATTTCTTCCTACATTGTATCAATGATTTTTTGTCTGAATTTCTAAAATGACAAAAAATAATTTTGCATTTCACTTTCACTATATTATCACTTATTGTGCAATATGGCTCCCCCTTAAAAACTCTACTGTATTTCATTCCTATGTCTTGCTGCTTAAGGAGAGTTCTGTATAAACCTGGTGGCTGTTAGCATCTCCTGCATTGCAGTCACACAAATGACTTTTAGGCTCTCTTCTTACAAAGTTACTTCTGAAGACCATCTTGGCAACTTCTCCACTTTCTCTTTTACTGTTTCAGGTGTTGAGGAAGATAAGAAGTTCTGGTTCTTGCACTTCTGGGGCCCTTGGGAACAAAGGGACACATCCTGTGTAAGTCGTGCTCTCTATTGCACCAAGGAAGTTAAGTACACAGAAACCACCGAGTTCAGTATCAAAAGCAACTTATTTCCCGAATTCTAGAAATTCCAGATTCTTATGAAACAACAAATGTCCGTGATACCAGAGGCAACAAAGAATTAATCAAAAAACATTGATGCTGCAGATGATCATAGGATTTTATTTTTCACTTGCTTTCCACCAAAAAGTCCATTAATTAGAGCACAAGTCATAATGTCACCTACTTTAACTCAGCCAATGACCTTGTGCCATTATAGTTTTTTAAATGACAAGAACAAATTTTTGCTGATGCTGATAATTTGATCAGCAGCTACAGAAACACACACACTTTTGGCCATATGTCATTTTCTTAGATTGCAAGATTTCCTGGTTCAGAACTGAATTTTGATTCTTCTTTCCATTGGGCTTTGAAGTTTGAAAAATAAAAGTTGAAAAATAAAATATTGAAAAATAAAAGTTTTTAGTATGTTGTAAGAAAAAAAACAGGAGGAAAGATGTGGGAAGAAACCTGTGTATTCATAAACAGGAAAGGAAAGGTGAGTATTTTAAATCCTGATCTGTGTAAAGTTGGTTCTTGGCAGATGACTTGTAAGCACTTTTTTATTTCATAATTATAAGTGGAATGTTCTTTAATGTGTAATAATAAGGTTCAAGCTGTGCTGTTTTGCAGCTCATAATTATATACAACAGCGTGGGGCATGATAGCTAACAGAAAGTTTTCCTGCTTAATATATTACGTCTTCCTACCTTTTTTTAATTTGTTGTGGTTTGGTTCACAATCTGTCTTTTATTGTGCTAGTGTTAAGACTGAACGAAACTTGAATTGCTTCCCTTTCTAAGAAAAAATGCAGAGCAAGATTGCTGACTCATCCAAAGTTCCATTCCTATAAAAGGGACTATGTAATACTATTTAATGATAGTTTTGTGGGTTGTCTTAAAAATCAAGATTTTTCAGAGATTCTTTCTCAGATATGTATTATTCCAAATAAAGCTAAAAGGCAAATGGCTAGCTCAGTGTAACTGCTGACATTCACTATTTCTGAAATTCTTCATAAAAGTAAATATATATTCTGAATCACAATATCGCTCCATTTTGAATTCTGTCTCTGTATTTCTCAGATTCACTAATGGAAAACTGCATTAGTGGGATAATGCAATATGGGATAAATATTTCTATAAAATAAAAAAAAAATTAAAAGCCAAAACTGTCCAGATACTCAGTGTGCTGAATGAAGACATAGAATGCTCCCTGATTTTGGCTGATGGTGTAGCAGAGTGTTGTTGAATGAAATAAAATTCATCATAAATAAGCAATGTATATGGAATTCCCTTTTTTATTAGTGAAGCACAAGAAACAATTGTGCAAATACTGTGCAATGAAATAATACATTTATTAGAGCAATGGTGGGTAGCTATGGCAATTTTACGAACTGTGGACTTCAACTCCCAGAATTCCTAAGTCAGCCATGCTGGTTCAGGAATTCTGGGAGTTTGTCCACAGGATTAAAGTTGCCATAGTTATCTACCCCTGGATTTGAGTGCCTAAAACAAGCTAAAACTTAAAGGGAGAAGGGAGGAGAAATAAGGAGGAAGAAATAAAAGAAAGGATAAGCAATATAACATTATTTCAAACTTTATACTTAAAATATCTGGATTATATAGAAACAGATTATATAACAAAACAGATTATAGAAACAAAATGTTCTATTTTCTCATTTTTGGCTGTAGAAATTTCAAAAATTAAAAACATTTATCAGAACACTTTATACTTTTACATATAAGCATTAGTATTTTTAATTTTTTTAAAAAATGCATAAAGAACTCATATCTTGAATCTATTCTTGAAGAGCAGAAGTGTAAATTTAGTTCACATATATGGAATAGTTATCTTGGCCAAACTGAGGTTCAATACAGCCAAAGTTATTCATAAAATGTCAATTTCCATATTTTACAAGTATTTACAGACAAAGAACAGACCAATAAAACTCAAGCACATAAAACCAAGCTAAAAAGTTTAATCCAGTAAGACTCCAACAATTAAAACAATGAATAATGAATTATGTCTGGTCAGAAATATATCAACCAATAAACATGTCCAGTGTTAAATCCAGAGCTCTCTTGCGGTAATTACAACTGCAGAAAATTTTGGACACCCTCCCAGATATTTCTGGAGACTGATCGACTTAGTAAGAAGAAAGTATTTGCCCTTCTGGCCAACCTAAACAATTGGTTAACAAACGTGTCATTCATTAAGAATGCCAGGCTTGTTACACAGGGCAGCATAGAAACACTTCCAGCTTGCTCTCTGTCATACCCAACCTTAACAGGGCATAAGAAATCTTCGGGGGAAACATTATTTCATCTCCCATCCAGAAGCTCCAGATGGCAGAATGCTACATCTAACTAGTGAGAATGTTTTCTAATGCAAGACACAAACAATAGTAATAGATAATAAAGGTCAAACATATAGGGCACTGTTATAATAGGAGCTTTACTGTTTTTTTCTTTCTCTCTCTCTCTCTCTTTCATTCACTTTAGATCTGGGTCAAGGATTTGTTCCTTTATTTCTTTCATAAAAATAATGATCCTTGTTATATATATATGTGTGTGCTTGAAATGAACCCACATTATTTCCACAAAATTCTGACATCAAAACCGGGGGTGGGCATGACTATTTATGAGGCAAGGTGATATCTCAGTACGATTTCTAACAGACACTTCTTATTTAGAAACCCTAGAAAATATTATGATGACAATCCATGTAGAGCTAGATATCAAAATTATATGTGAACCTCTTTAAAAAAAAATACAAGTCCTTGCACTAAACTGTATACATTTTCAGAATCGATGGCTAAAGCTCTTGGGCTTCATGGGATAGAATATTGAAAAAACCTGATGAATTATCCATTGATCAAAAAGGAAGTAGGCCCCTAATATCCTGGGATATTTTCAATGCAAAGTTCATAGCAGTGGCATTAGTTCCTGTTTAATCCCCTAAGGTTCACATTGCTGGCACCCAAGCAACTTTTATTTTTTTTTCATTCTTGGCACCAAGGTAGCTACTGAGGCAAATTGGGTCATTAAGTAGCTTGTGCAGTCGCCATACTTTTGAGCATGCTGATCTAGCAAAATATATGTATTTATCATGAGGGTAATGCAGTACAATCCCATTTATCCAATTGACCTGGAGGGCATCCAAAACATTCAGATAATCAGATGGTCAAATAAATGGAAGTACATAGTCTTGTATGTACATGGAGTGACCCAAGAAACATATGGTAGTGTATTTAATTCCGCATATTGCGTGGTTCCTTTCTCTGAAGAAAAATAACTCAATAAATATGGCATATGTACAAAAATCAGACCCCATTAGATTACCAGAAGATTTTTCTTTTGCTGCCTGTATAGGAAAAACATACATGGATAAAGTATATACTTTTTCTGTCACTTCCATAGTTCCAGTTTCATCTTTCAGCAATGTATCAGGTAAACACAGTTTTAGCATGAAATCCACTTTTTACCCAGCAGTAAGCCGTTTTGAATTGATTAGGATCTAGTTGTGACTTTCAGTGTTTAGGATTAAGTTATTTAGGTTGAATTAAAAGTCATTCTGCTTCTTTCCTATCTAATCATCTTTTGGGGATAATCTTGATTAATTAAGATAACTGCGATAACTGTGTTTCGTTAAATAATAATTTAGGTTCCTTCACTATTTTGCTGAAATAATCTTGTTGAAGTTAATCTTATAATCTCATTCATAATTTATTGGGTGTGGAAACCCTGCTAAATATCCTGCCTGCATAGTGATCACCTGTACACACTTCCAATTTTGCATTTGTCAGTCTGGTGTAAGGAATCTTAACACTTCAACAAATACTTAAAGCAAATTTAAACAATGTGTATGTAACATTGCTTTCTTTTAGCTAGACATCTGTTAATAAGGTGCAGAGTAAATGTCACACACTATTATATGAGTGCACTTTCCTGGTCTTTCTTTCAAAGTATGCCATGGTATAGCACTTGAGACTTAGCGGGCTTAGAGATTGTTACAAGGTATTGTGGCTTTTTATGGACATATTACTGGCATTTCAGAAAAAGTCATCCCAAAGCAGAGCAAAGAACCATGCAATATAATTCTTGAACGGTTGAGTGAATACCCAAATCTAGCTCAGATATGATCTGTGCCAAGTTCCAAAGTCCATGTATTAACCACAAAAGAGCACCAAAATATCAATTTCTATGCTTCTACTGACATCTCATAATTTTTGCTTCTTATGGAATGAGGCACTATGGAAATAGCTTATCAATAGTTTGCCATTCAACCACCTGCATTCTAACACTTTCCTTCTTAAATATATCCTTTGTTAGCATGGAAAGGAAGAAACAAAGGTACAACTTTATGAAAAGAAATGCAAAAGGATTAAAACCAGAAAAATCAACCATATGGCAGAGTCTTCTGCAGGAGAATTTCCTCCAAAGCATTCATTCATGAGAACTGTAATCCAGACCCTAAATCTGGCAAAACAAATATGAAGTAATAATGGCAGGCCAAGATAAAAGTTGAGCAGAAAGTCAGTAAAAAAAAGTATGTATGTATGAGAAATAGCATATATAAAAATATAGAATACCAAGTAACAGATAATAAAAGAAAAGAAGGAACAAAAAATTTAAGTTAATTCATTGGCTTGATCTTCACTACCAAATTACCCATACCTTACGTTACAGAACACTATATCCAGTTACTTAAATCAAGTGAGACTTATGTTTGAGTAGACAACTAGAAATTACCCTTTTAATCATTGCTTTCACATATAAAAGAGGAAAATGCCAAGTAGAATGATGAAAATGAAGTTTAAAACAAGATGACAAATTAAGCAATAACAAGTTACATGGCCAGCTGGAACTCATTTCACTTAGTTCTTAAAAATAACTCAGTCATAAAAAGTTGATCTTTTTAACTAAGACATGTAAGCAATCAATAAAACCACCCTCCTTATTTGAAGATTAGAAAGTAGGCCAGGACAAAACACTAATCTTTCAAAAGTGATATGTAAAAATTATACATGTTTCTGGATTAACTTGTGCCCGAGGTTAATTAATTTGAAAGCATTATAAGATTTAACATATGGAAGAAGAACAACAAAAAAGAATATTTCACAGTGCCAAACTTTAAAAATATGTAGGAAACATATCCTTAGGTTTTAATAAAGCACATGACAAGCTCGTGACCCTGAAAAGCTCTTAAGAAAACTCAGAAATCATGGGACAAAGATTAATTTCTTTTATGGATAGGTTGCCAAGAATTTTCTGATATTACGTGATGTGAGAGACAGAGAGAGAGAGAGAGAGAGAGAGAGAGAGAGAGAGAAATGACACAAAATTGGGCCCTTTTCCCTGATGCAGTCTAGTTATAGGGTATCCCTCCCAGAGTGACTTTGCTTGGCCTCTGTGCTCAATTTTCAGCCCTAGGTAAGCATTCTATTATATGCCTGGTCTTTCTTTTTTCTTTCTTTCTTTTTTCTAAATGTGGCAGTGCTTATAAAAAAACCCTGTATAATATTTCTGTTCTGTGCTGCTGGTTTTACTTCTCTTTTAAGTCTTGTTCTATATTTTGCCTCCTCTTCTGTAGTATGAACTCATGAAAATGCATATAATATTTTAAAACAAAGTGAAAGGTTCAATATATTTCTTAAACTATAAGTTAAGTGGAGGTAGCAGCAGGACCGAGCCCATAAACTACACTTTTGATGGCTTAAATATTCTCTCCCAAAACCCCTCTAAGTCTTCATACTTTTCCCCCTACTTTTGCCCATTGAAGTAGCAACTCAGTAGAACTTTTTGTCCCTAAGTGTCTTCTGGAGAATGCCTTACCAGGTATCCTCTCCACCGAACCAATTGAATGAGAGAGATGGAGAGTATTTACCTCATTACCAAAGTATTAAGGCCTTTGTCTTGGGTTATCTGTCCTTCCTCATAGGATAGATTTAATTTAAAATTAAATTTTATTTCAAAAGTATAAAACTGAACATAAAATATTTTTGGGTTTAAATATTAAAACAAAAATAATTATTTTTGGAGAAGATATATTACAGGTCTGTACAGAGAAGATAAATTACAGATTCCAAGAAAAGGAGATAGCAATAATAAGATTTCAACAGATGATTATAAAAGAACAAAAGAACAAAAGAATCAGGGAGAAAAAAAAGTAAATACAAAAACATTACCGAAAACATTTGAAAAAATGATCCAAGAAATAAGATTATTTGACTTATGGAGGGAAAGAAACCCAGCAAAACAAAAGTATACAAGACATGTCTCATGGTCTAGACTAGACATGGCATGGGTAATGTCAGAATTAAAAGCAGAGATCAAAGAAGTAGATATAGGGATAAAAATGTAGGCGGATCACAATCCAATTCTAATCACCTGGAAAGGAAAACAAAAAAGCAACACACTGGACAATGAATTCAAAAATAATGAAAAATGAACAATTCTCCCAAGGATCCAGTGATGGGCTTGGTGATGTCAGAGTAGGGCTCCGCCCCTTCCTCAGGCTAGTCTAAAAGCAAAGGGGTGGAGCTCCAGAGTCCCAGACAACACTTGCCACTTGATGATATTGGTCTATGATTCTCTTCTGCGAAGGTTTTCTGGCCCAAATCCTCTAGGAAATCGTTTCTCTCACTTAGGAGTCTTCACGGGCTCTTAGA
>JANHGC010010048.1:46492-56835 GCA_027560395.1 Boaedon fuliginosus | reverse complement strand
GCCAAACAGCAACAACTTCATTGGCCAATTTGAATTTCAATCCAAACACAGCCAGACCTCCACCCAATCAGAACACAGCACCACTGGCAGTTAAGCAGAGAATGCAGCCATGATCACACATTGCTTCCAGAAGCACGAAGCAGAAGGCACCAGCCTGAAGACCAGCCTGAGGTGCCAGCATGAAAATGATGAGTGTGACCTCGTCGAAACGTTGCCAAAATAATTACAATTTTACGCTGGAGAAAACCTGAATAACCAAAGACATACAAACACCCACGAAAACCTCAAAACACAAACACACACACACACATATATATATGCAATTTTTTCCATTGTACACTGCATGCTCAAATCATTCGGTGAACAGGGCAGCATGGACACTAATGTTGATAATTCATATCATTTATCTGATAGATCAGAAGACAGTGTGGCCAGCTGCGTAAATTCATATTCTGGCACTCTTTAAAAAGTGGATTATTATTGACCCAGTAGACCATAACAGCTCCAAAGAAGCCATTACTGTATATTGTGTAAATCCTTCAAGGCACATGTTTTATTGACCCTTTAGAGCCATCATGGTCTCTCTTGTCAATCGAGTTGCCATAAATGCATGAGGCCTGTGCACCCAAATCCTCATGAAACTGTAATCATGTTATTACTGCATGCTCTAATTGCTCAATTTATAAAGCAGCATTTTTAACACTTTTTTTCTATTTCAAAAGTATCCATTTTGGAATCTGCTTAGAAAAGATATTGACAGACAAGTAAGGTGGTAGGAATTGATGAGGCCCTTTTAAAGCAAATGTTTATCAGAGATCATGTAAGGCAGGGTGTCAGACTCATGGCATCATGGTGGCATCACATGACATATCAGGACTTTTTCCCTCTTCGCTAAACTGGGTGGGGGTGGGGCCAGCACGTGATGCATCTGTCCCGTGGGCCATGAGTTTGACACCCCTGTTGTAAGAGAATATACATTCAAGGCACCATATATAAAGAGGTAATGAGGGTCAAGGTATTTAAAATATCAATTTCCCCTTTCTGTTCTGAAAATGAAGCATTTCAGATTTCCACATTCAAAGCCAGAATGAATATGAACAGTAGAACCAGAACTTTCCAAAAGAATGCAAAGTCAGGCTCCATTAAGTTCCATTCAGGCATTCTAAAAAAGAAAACATGCTGGAGAGGAAAAAGAAGTCAGCTGGTTAAACCCAGATTCAGTTCCAGGTCTACATTTAATCATGTTACTCCTTATGAAGTTTGCAGACAACGTTTTGCCTTTGCAGTTTTATGAACAGGAGCTCTACACAGAGCACAAGTAAAAAAATTTGAAACCATGTAAATATCCTGGATTTTGTAGAACATGGTAGGCATGATCACAAAATGGCTGCCATGGAGGCGTGTCAATTTGTAAGAACGCTCATTTACCAGAAGACAAAGTAACTAGGGTTGCTCTCTGAGAATCCTTCTTCCACTCTTCAGCTTAGAATGTTCATTTTTTTGTTACTTAACTTTCTTGGTATCTTTCTGGGTAGGTGGGCAAATTTCCAGCTGCCCATTATTTACACTGTTTAATGCAGGAGTCCGGTTTTTACATTAAACAGATAAGGCTAAAAACTGGGGGTTTTCAGCAAGCCAGATTCTCATGTATTATTATCTTTAGAGCATAAAATACTTGAAACAGGTAAATCAGAAATCCAGCTAAATATTCCCCCCCCAAAAAAAATACTCATGCAATTTACCATTGAAAGAAAGCACAAAGTACAGACCTTGCGATACATTTGTTCAGAGCAAAGCATTCACATATATGTGTAGCATTTAGATTTTCTGAATTGCATTTTTTTAATGCAATAAGTGGGAATGTTCCTCTGCATTTGGAGGGTTGTGAGCAGGGATGGGTTTCAACTGGTCTAACAGCCGCTTCGCTTCGCACATGTGTTCCATTCAAAATATTGACCTTTTCCTGCAGCCGCTCTGCTGAAAAACAGCTGAGGTGCAGCAATCCGCGCTGCCACGCCAATCAGTTGAATTTGAAAAGCAGGAAATAAAGATCAGAATAACATTCGGGTGGGCCCTAATTGTCACTGACCTGTCAGCGAATGAACCACCTGACTGGCCAGACCAAAACAACCGGTTCCCCCAAACCAGGATGAACTGGTAGAAACCAACCCCTAGTTGTGAAAATAGGGTTAAGAACAGTCTTTATTTGTATGGACCCTCTCCTTCCAAGGGAAAAAAAAAGACTGGGCCAGGGGCAGGCTATATAAGGAGAAAATTAAAAAGAGAGTGAAAGTGATATCTATTGATCTAAAGCAATCCAAACCAAGACTTTTCCCAATGGTCAGCAAGGCCACGGCTGTTTATTCAGAGTATAAAAACTGTCCAGATAAATCTTATTTCAGTACTTACAGCAACACAGCAACCTCCTCAATCACAGAGGGAAGAGTAGAGTAGAGTAGAGTAGAGTAGAGTAGAGTAGAGTAGAGTAGAGTAGAGTAGAGTAGAGTAGAGTAGAGTAGAACATGGTAGAAGCTTTTGTAAACATGTGCCATCTCCAACACCATCTCACTTTCCCTTATAGTAGGATCTCAATGTCTTTCGGATACAATATACAATCCAGAACTTGGTCTATTTGGAGTTAGTTATATGCTGTAACAAACTTTTATAATGGATCTAGTTTCCTTGAAATCTTTGAATGATTCCAGGCACAGCTCTTATCTTTGTTGAGTGCTGCCAATTCTGTTTTTAAATATTAGTGAGTAAAACTATTGAAAGCTATGCATAACCTAATATTTTTGTTCCTGGAACGAGTCCTTTGTTGGCAACAAGCTTGGAGATGACTGTCCACATTGTAACCAAGGAACATGAATTGCTAAACATGGAATTCCCTGAAACAGCATAAAAAGAACAGACTTTCAGTCCAATGCATAAAGTATTATCCCAAGATGGATAGAGCACTGGAAAAAAAATAAGCAGCAAGGCTAGAGAAAAATGAAATGCACAAGAATGGGTAATAGTAATTACTTTCTTGGTAATATCCATTCACAAAGAAGTTGCTAAGTGTGACATGAGCACTTATCTCTGCTCAGGCCATGAGAAACACTGCTAAATCTTTTAAGGAATTCTAGCTCCTTTTTGCAATGAAGTTAGGTTTTGTAATTTCTTTGTTCAAAAATGGCTGCCTGGGGTTTGAGAAGTTCAAGGGCTCATGTCTTGGATTTGAGATATCACCATTTCTGCTGAAAGAAACCTGTACATGCCTCTTGTATCTCTTTGCCAGAAATGGATTACTATTATACTCTCCCTTCTTCTTCTTCTCTTCCATTGATATGTGTGTGCATGTGTGTATCTATGTATGTATTTAAGTATAGGTATGTACAGTATGTATGTGCACATGTATACACAGAGAGAGAGAGAGAGAGAGAGAGAGAGTATCTATATATGAAGGACAGTGATTATACAGTAGTTCCATAATTTTGATTTTTTTTTATTTTACAATGGACAAACGTAGTAGCCAGGATCAAATTAAAAAAACTTAAAATGGGTTAATTTTGGAATCTCACATACCACTCTTGTTTCTGTGTGAATCAAGTATGGGCAATTAACTGTGTGGTTTCTGCACTCCAGTTGGAACTTGGGTTATTTTGTGATAAGAAAGTGGCACCAGAAGGGGAAAAAAAGTTTGGTGAAATAAACTGAGGAAATTTCTAGATAAGGCTATCTGTATCAGGACAGAAATAATCGCACTCACTTCTATCCATGTTGTGTAGCAAACTTCTTTGTCAAAAAACCAAAAACCTGAAGTAGAGACCCTGGTCCTAGTTAACTCTTTGTCCTCAACCCATTCCTTCAAGAGCATTTGGTCTGGAATCCAGAAAAAGAAAACTGAGCTTGCAGGAGGAAAGAGCTTGGATGAGAAGGAATTATTATGTTGCCATGAATAGACATAAGTTTGGTTAGAGGAACACTCAGGCCTTTTGACCTAGCATTTGGAATGTGTCTTCTTTGCAAACAATTGCCTCAGATGAAAGGTACCTTTGCTAGATGCACAGCTATCTGCTGGGACTTGCAAAAAGAAGAAAAAGAAAAAAACCTAACAACCCAAATACATAAATGAACTTGCAACCAAAGCATGTGATTCTTCATTTGAAGAATACACAATAGGACATATTTTCTGCCTAAACTTGAGACCACTGTTTTGATGAAATCATAATTTGCTACTGTATTTTTTCCCCCCTGAGAAATGAAACATGGTGACGTCTGCACTGTACTATTGCCAGTTATGATCATTGTTAGATGAGGGCAGAGAAGCAGAACAGAGTTCAGTGCCTTGGCACACTATATGCCTGTCACAATTTATTCCAGGTCAGAAATACAGATCACACCTTCTAAGTGTGTTACAAATGCTTGCCTCGAATCTAGCAATTGCTACAGAAAAAGAACTGCTACAGGCCAGCCTAGTGTCAAAGGTATGGGACATGGCATTGCAGGTACCACTCCCCAGTTTCAGCATCTCAGATCACAGCACCTATTACTATGAGCTCAACCTTAATCTCTTAAATTGACTCCCAAATGATATGAAGTCTGTGCAGATAGAATTGTATTTGTGCATATTTAATCCTTTTTTCCCTCAACTTCCCACTCAGATCATATTGGCCATAGTTAAAATTTATCCGGGCTGGCAATGATTTTTTTTTAATGGGCAGCTTCATGGTATCCTATAAAGTGCTGCAGCTGCACTATCAAAAGATAATTGTCATTTTAACCATGTTATATATATTAAAACAACATATATGTGTGTTTATGTGTGATATACATGAGTGTGTGTGTGTGTGTGTGTGTGTGTAAGTCTTTGGTTATTCGGGTTTTCTCCCGCATAAAATTAGAAGTATCTTGGCGACGTTTCGATGAGGTCACACTCATCATCTTCAGGCTGCTACCTCAGGCTGGTCTTCAGGCTGGTACTTTCCTCTTTGTGCTTCTGGGAGCAATGTGTGATCCTGGCTGCCTCCTCTGCTTAAATACTGGTGGGGCTGTGTCCTGATTGGCTGGAGGTCTGGCTGTGTTTGGATTGGTCAGTTGTGTGGTGCTGTGTCCTGATTGGCTGGAGGTCTGGCTGTGTTTGGATTGATCGGTGGTGTGGTACTGTGTCCTAATTGGCTAGAGGTATGGCTATGTTCAGATTGGTTGGTGGTGTGGTGCTGTGTCCTGATTGGCTGGAGGTCTGGCTGTGTTTGGATTGGTTGATGGTGTGGTACTTTGGCTAATGAAGTTGTTGCTGTTTGGCTTTGGGCCTTTTTTGTTCCCCGTCATTGTTGTGGATGTGAGTTTGTTTTGTGGGTGGGTCAGTGTCACGTGTTGTTTGTGAATGTCTTGGTTTGTTGTTGGTTTTCTTAGTCTGGATTTGTCTATCTTGAGCGCAGGTTTCTAGATGGCTGGTAGGCGGGAGGTGTCATCTCATTTATTCATGCTGTGGGGATGTTTTTCTATCTCGATGACTCTCTGATTATTCTGTTGTTGAATAAAACTGAACACTTCAACAACAGAATAATCAGAGAAGCCATCAAGATAGAAAAAAGCTCTGGGAGGATGAAAAACGGGCCTCCTAGAAGTTCCAGAAGGCCAGAAACGGGCCCATTTCCAGCTTCCAGAGGGCTTTAATAGCCCAGGGGAGGTTGTTTTCGCCTTCCCAGAGGCTCCAGGAAAGCCTCCGGAGCCCAGGGAGGGCAAAAATGCCCCCCTCTGCCGTGGCGCAGGAGGCTGACTAGGCCATGCCCACTATGGCCATGCCCATACAGCAACCAGGCAGAGCCCCCCTTGCTAAAAAATGTGCAGCCCACCCCTGTTACTTAGTTGTGTAGCATGCTGCTGTACAGCTCATTTTTTTCAATTTAGTTTATAGCAATACTATTACGGAGAAATTTAAGAGATTCTTCCAGATGCTTTCTTTCTAAAATTTATTTCTAAATACTCACACACACACACACTCACACAGAGTTGTTGGTCAGAAGGCTAGCAGGGTAAGGGAACCAAGCATGAGGGAACCAATTTCCACACAAGATCAGCGAAAGACAAACTCTTATTTTTCTACACAGAAGCAAAAGAAGATGCTTCTGGGTTTCATACCAATGAAGTGCACCAAAAAACAGGCATATTTAATTTCACACAGTTTACCACAAGAAACAACAGTAATAGGTCAGTTAAAAAGTTTGGTTAAAAAGTTACATGAGGGTCACATATGCACACAACTCAGAGCTGTTCCATAATACCCAATTAGTACATCCTAACTCATTATCATATATGTTGACTACCCTAGATGTATTTTTTTCACTATTCTAATCATAAACTTTGGTCACCTCTGCAACCTTGTCCAGGTGCCCTTTAACCATTGCTTAAGCTAATTATGTCACCTTCCTTAATTCCAGTTCCAGATTTACTTTCCTTAGCTGAATCATCCCGTCATCTAATCTCTTTGTGATCCACTCCATGAAGAGCTTGTGGTCAACTTCTGTTAAAGCAACGTTACCTCTAATAGGCAAAGGCACTAAAAGGCACTAGTTTATAAAAGCCTCTATTTACTTATTAATAAGCTGATTAAAAACTAGGCAAAATTCCACTCATCCTGCAAAATAAATCAAAAGAAGAAAAGCAGTCCACATTTTGTGAGATAGGTGGTTATATAAATATGATGGACAAAGAAACAAAGTGATGTTTAGTGCAGTTATCAACTGATGCTATAATGCAAAATTACAACAAATAGCTTGTTATATAGAAGAAAATGCAGCTGTCCTTTTTATAACCACTGCTGGTCAAAAATCTGGAAGAATTCCAGAAGCCATCCTCTGCATGGCTTCTCCAGCTCACTGAAGCTATGGGTTATATCTGAACTTCACAAGAAAAGCTGCACAGTTAAACTAACAATTCTCGTTTAATATGCATGAGAAAGTCAAAATAATAAAATTTCCTGAACTTGAACATTTCTTCTGAAGGGAATAATATCAATTGTGGCATCAGCCTTCTAGCAACACCATTTTTCCTAAGGAAGAAATATAGAAGGAAATATATAGCACTAATTTAATGTAAGAATAATCCGTATTCCTTTAGCTGAAGTCTACAAAACTATGCACAGAGACAAAGGAGATGATTGTCTTAAAGAATAATTGTGCATATTACAATTCAGCTTATGCAGTAGCCAACATTACTGTTTTTCTATCATCTTCCAACCCTCTGAATACTTCAGTGACAATATTTGAATCATATATTTTCTTGATTTTTTTTAGACATTAGATCTCTGGCAATGGTGCAAAGTGATAAGGCACAGAGAAAAATAGTATACATGGAGGCATTTGAGTTTAGCTCTGATTTGTTGCTGCTGTTATTAAACAAAATAAGTTTTCTAATGTCTAGGTATGAACCAAGACTGCATTCTTAAAATAATACAGTTAGCTGGATTCTTTAATAATCAGCTCGCTAAGATCATATAGAATTTTGATTTAAAAATTGGCTTTTAAATACAACTTTACAAATACAAGCAGAATGAGACAACAATTTTATAAAGTAATGGCCTGTTTATTAGGAATGCTTTAATAAATACCATATTCTCTCTCGGGTGCATAACATGTATCCTCCTTTTGTGGCATTAAAAAATGCCTTCAAATTCTTTCTGAAACTGATATTTTAGAACTGGAAAATTTAGTTAAAGCTGGAATACATGAATATTTTAGGAGCCATCTTCTCAGTCTGCCACCCAGTATTTCATCTCTGTCTCTGTTCCAATTCCGTTGTTTTTTCTGTAGTTTGTATGAGTCTATCTTCCTCTTTTGGCCATGCCCTCACCGTTGCTCCAAACCTTCTAGCTGCTGCGCCCTTGCAATCTGTGCGCGATCTTTGTTCAAGGCATTTGGGATGTGATTTTCCATTGCTCCTGTCATCTTATCCACTCGCCTTGTTATTGAAGAGTCATTACTCCCCTCTTGATCACTCTTTAGCTGCTGCGCTGTTTGCTTTGTCTGCTGAGCTGGTATGTCGGCTTGCTCCTTCCTCTCCGCAGCTGACTCTCGTACACCACTCCCCACACTCTTTATGACATTCGGATTGTTCCTTCCCATTTCCTCCTCCATCTCACTTATCCCGAATATTGTTTTATTTTTTGAAAGGAAAGAGACATTTTATCATAAAACTCATTCATTATCATCTCCATTTTCAAGTTAAGTGTATACATTTTGATACAAAACAAACAGTTCCATCTCCATCTCCAATCAATTCTGCCCAGCCCAGATGGAAGACGCTCTGCCCCTCAAACAATGAAAAGCACTCTCTCTTTGTCTCCGTATTGTTCTCATTCAGAAAATTCACTACTTTAGTCCATGTTTTAGAGTCACTTTTGGGGTTATTTAATTCTTGGGACTATTCTTGAAGGAAAAAATAAATAAATCTTCTCACCGGTGATGAACTCTGCTTGCTACTTACTCCCTCCTGCACAAATCTTTACCCCGGAGTGGCTTTGGCTTCTGGCGGTCATTCTGCCGCCGCTTCTTCCGCCATTGGCTAAGAGATATCTGCCCAGGAGGGAGATGCAGCCCCTTCCGACCTGTCAAACTGTTCCCCTTCACTTTGCTGCCTCTACAGGGAAGATTAGGCTCCTTGGGGAGCCCTCGGGCAGGGAAGCCTGGAGAGGATCCACAGAGGTAGCAGATCCAGTATCCAGCTCTGCCAAAGTCCAAACTGGAAGTCTGAGTTTTGGGACTTTAATATCTTTAGTTCTGGATGGGATTGTACTGCACCAGGCAGACCCAGTGTGCAACCTGAGAGTTCTCCTGGTCTTGTAATTCCTGGTCTAAAAGGAGGAGAGGCTTTGTGCGACTCCATATTGTGCTCCAGTTGTGCTCTTTCCTGGATTGAAAGTCCCTGCACCATCTCTTGCTCCTGCAATGCATATTACATGGGGCTGCCATCGAAGGGTACTTGGAAGCTACAGTTGGAGCAGTTGGGTATCACTTTTAAAGCCCTTCATGGCATGGGTCCAGGTTACCTGATGAGATGTCTCACCACAATGCATGTCCCACCTACAGCAGGAAAAGGGGCATGGAGAGGAGCCTTTTCTGCCATGGCTGCTGCCTTTTGGAACATCATGCTCCCCAAAGTAAGACCCACACCCTTCTTATTTGGTCTTCCTAAAGGACCTGAAAACATGGCTCTGCCAACTGGTTGGGAGCTCCAATGGGGGTGCATCATTCTGGAGGTGGTTAATGGACTAAACTCTAAAACCCCACCTCTCCCCCTGTGTATCTTGCTTCTTTCCTCCCTATCTTTGTCAACTTTAACTAATTTGTTACTATTTACAATTGCAATGTTAATTTTTTTTATTGGTTTTTAATTATTGCAAGCTACTTTGAGTCTTCTCCAGGCAAGATGGGCAGCATATAAGTTGAATGAATGAATGAATGAACAAACGAATTAACGAATGAGTATACAAGTATTATTTTGGTTAAGTGGGGCTTTGCTAAATTTTCTGTTGCAATCCTCAGCTCTACCCTCACTATTGTCCTCTTATATTGACTTTTAATTTTTCCAGATAATTTAATGTTTCTGTATATATCTCAAACAAAATCATTTGTATAAATTACAGTAACTTCTGCATTTACTGCAGATCCTTAGCCAGTATTGTCAGCAAGTAAATAACTATGTATGATTTCTGCAACATTTGGGAACAAATGCATTGAAACGTATTTGCTCAGTAAGCCTATGTGGTCTAATAAAAACAATTATGCAAACAGTTCTCTTTTTTACCACATTGTAACCCCATACATTGAAGATTTATGGTTTTACATATAAGGGAATTATACTTTCATAATTGAAATAAATAAATATAAAGACAGATGGAATAATAAGTGTACGCTGAAGTTATTAGGACTAATGAGACAGCTATATTACCAACAGTTGTAAAAGCTACTCTCATCCTCTCATGTTCAGCCTCACTGTATTGCCCCTCCTACGTCTGTTGAGTGAGAAGCACTGCATGCAGCTCATTAATTTAAGCAGCCAACATGAACATGTCTGTAATATAGCTTATAACATAAAGTTAATTAACAAGCAAGGGTATCAATATACAGCCTATTTATATAAGTGTCAAAAATTCAAGTTCAGATCTGCACTAATTAGTTCTGTGAAATACAAGGATGATTTTTTCCAATCATCAAAAATACTTGAATTCCAAAGTGAATGAATGATTCCAGAAACAATATTGTGTCTCAATATACCTTACATTGTACTGCCAACTGCTTGCCCCAAACACTCAAATAGCTCTGGAGTCAATCTATACTTTATCTGTGTTCTCTATTCAG